>LRSR01009070.1:11904-23051 GCA_001579985.1 Hypsibius dujardini | reverse complement strand
CAGGCAGACAGACAGACAGACAGCGAGAGAGATAGACAAATAGATTGATAGATGAAACCCAGGCAAAAATAAAGACAGACAAACAAGAGAGACAGGCAGAGAGACAGAAGATAGACAGACAGACAATTAGACAGACAGACAGAAATGCAGAATTAGAAATACCTAATTGGAGGTCATGTCACCGAGATAAATCGCTTGACCCATGAGATTCAAGGCACATTACAATTTTATACGGCTGCTCAGAATCACAAATTTAAGTTAAAAACCCAATCCAAAACTCCCGCCGCGCAATGGAATCGTTCGAAAGATCACAGTGAAACATGCACACTCATGAATCACCTTCCCACCAGATAAATAAATATACCGAAGCTAAACGCATAAAAAACCGACATTGTAAAAACATTGAACAGAAAACCATTGAAAGCTACCGAACCAAACGTACAGACACACAGTAAAGCGGATTACTCTCCCCTTTTTCACCCCCGCACCGACGCGACAATCTCCTCCAACAGCGGTCCCGTCAAGGCCGGGTCCGTCGATTTGGCCACCAGTGACAATCGATTCGGCGTGCCCGGCAGCAGTTTCACCATCACCACGGCGCGCTGCTGCAAAATGGACATGGCGTGCAGTGTGGCGGAATTGCCGATGTGTTCCACCAGGAAAAACCGCCCACGAAAGCAGATCCGCGTTAGCACGTCGGAGAACTTGGTCGCGCCGGGAAGCTCCAACTGCGCGTCAGCCGACTGACTCAGCTGACCGCTCTCAAGCACCATAGCGAACTCATCCACGGAGACCTGCACCGGAAGCAGGAACGCAGACCCGGGGAGTCGCAGCCGAAAGTCCCGCATTTCCTGCCCGCTACTTCCGCCGGCCGTGTCGACTTTCATGTACGTCACCGTACCGCGCACGGTCTGCGGGCTGGCAGAGTTCGCCTTCAGTGTCAACTCCAGTGTCATGTTCCAGTTGGACTTGGGCGGCATCTGGGCGAACTTGACGGGGATCTCAATTCCGGAGGACTGATCGACGACCAGGCCGACCGAGTCGACCACCTCGAAGGCAATGTTCTTCAGCGTGCCGTCAGTGAGTTTGTTAGTGAAGACGACGTTGACGGCAATCTGTTGGCGGGATGCGTCGGAAATGTACGTGTCGTACTCGAGTTTGACGTTTTTGTCCTCGGTGAGGAGCGTGAAGCGGGAGAGGGGCGCTTCCTCGACGGCGGGAGAGCCGTTACCGCTGATGGCTTCCAGTTCCATGCTGAAGGCTTCCTCGTAGCCGGTCTTGTCGACAATCTCCGGCACATCATCCACCAGTTCCTCCTCTGCGGAATGTGAGCGCAATTTCGATCGCGATTTCTTCTTCTTTTTCTCCTTGGACTCTTTGGCAGCTTTCTTCTCGGCTGATGAGGTCGGACGTTTCACTTCGAGAGTGTTCGGTCGGTCTGCTGCCTTTTCTTTTGGCTGGTTGTCTTGTGTCAGCCAGAAGCTCAAGTCGTCGGTACCGGTTGTGTTTCGGTCTTCAACGACGTGTGGGGTTTGAGGATGTTCTTCTTGGACGACCACGGTAGTACCGGCGCTGTCTGGCTCCTCTGCCATGCTGATCAGTGAGACTTCTTGCGCAGCCTTTTTGCTGCTCTTCTTGGATGTTCCATCCTTCTTCTTCTTCCCTGTCTTTTCTAAAGCGTCTTCTTCCGTTTTTGCTTTACTCTTCCGTGACTTTTTCTCGCCGTCTTCCCGGTGTTTCTTCTTCTTCGTGGTCTTCTCCTCCACGACCTACGACAAACAATAGCGTTAAACCATCTGTCCAGTCCAACTCTTTATCCGGTAGAATATTTCCAAGTCTCTATGTCAGCTTGCTTCACATCCGATTTTTCGACCAGTTTGATGGTTTCTCTGATTCTATAACTGTCTGTCGGTATTTTTATTACCAGTCCGTGTGTTTATCCTCCCGCCTTACGAATGTGTAAGTATCGAACTGACTGACTGACTGACTGACTGACTGACTGACTGACGGTCTGAATGGCTGGCTGGCTGGCTGCTCTTACAGTACTTTACCGTCTGATTTTATGACTGATCTAACCTTCTGCCAGTGTCTGCCTGATTATCTGGCTACCAATCTGTCTGTTTGTCTGACTGCCAATTTCTCCGTCTGCATGCCTTTCTGATTGTCTGTTCTGCTCATCCGTTCGTTCGTTCACGCCTCGGTCTCTATTCGGTTCTAAATCACATCACAAGATACTTTTGACGTTGGATCGCTTACCGGATCCACCGCTCTCTGTGAGGTGACTTGGCGGTGTGCGGAGACCGGAAGGCGCTCATCGATACGCAGTGGCGACTGCACATCAATATTCAATGACTTGTACGGGTCATTCTCATCACTGTGAGCATCATCCGAAAACGTAGCTCCCTCCGGCATCTCTCCCAAGTCCCGATTAACAACATGTGTGGTCACGCCCCCTTCTTCGTCACTGTCCTTCTTATCCTTCTTCGACTTCTTTTTGTCCTTCTTTACAGACGGTTTGTCTTTCTTCTGCTGCCGCAGGTATCTCTCGCTGGAGGTCAGTCCAGCAATACCGTTAACATCGTCTGACACGTCTTTCGGCGTATCCGGACTGGAAAAGACGTTACTGGAAGTTCTTCGGCTGCCTTTAGAGGAAGGCTTGATGTAATAGGGATTGCTGGCTTGCTCGACCAATCGCTGATTGCGAATATCTTGCAACTCCTTCTCAGACAATTCCGGACGCGACGGAGTAGTTCTGCCCTCGGAGTTCTCCTCCTACAGAATGAAAAAGCAAAGTTCGAAACTGAGTCAAATTAGCACGGCTGATTGAGAGGTCACGTACATGAGTAAAGCCTTTTGTTCTGGCGGATTTTGTAAACAGGACCGGGGACTGGACTCTTCGATCGTCCTCCTCGTCCGACTCTTCTTCACTGGTCTCTTTCTTCTCCGCGACCGGTTCGTTAATCCACGCGTCTAAGTCGAGCCCATCCGGAACGGGAACTTTCTTCTGAGCTTGCGGCGCTACGGGATTGAGTTCGCCGGCATAGAAGGCCTGAAGAGCGCCCGCCACCTTGCCGCCGTCTTCCTGGTGTTTCAAGACGAGCTGAATGATTTGAAGCAACGCCGACGCCTGAAAAATCCAACAAAGAAAAGATGGAATTAAAATATTCGGAGAGGGAATGGAACAGAGCGTCCACCACACGAGACCACGCGCAACTTACGCGCTCCTGGACTTCCAGCTCGGAGCTGTTGACGAACATTCCCAATCGGTCCACCAAGACCCTCCCGACCGCTCGAATCGTTTCACCTTCCTCTTCAGCCTCGGCCTTAACCATCACTTTACTGCACAGCTTGCCGATGTTCTGCACAAACACCGCCTGTATGTGCGGTGGGAAGCTCGTGACTTTGCTGCGGAGCATCGCTTCCATCGTGTCGCGCGGATCGATGAGATGCCTGCGAATCAGACGAAGCGATTAATAAAGATAGCTCAGCAGAAACCGCGTCTAAGAAAAGATCGTTTTCAAATCAGATTATCACATACTCGGAAAATTCTCCACAAATCCAGGCAGCTGACAGTAAGACCTCGTGAAGCGTGCTGCCGTGGGCGCTCAACGGCAGCTTGTGAGCATTTTCAAGCAGGATTGCCTGAAAAGCGAAATAATGGAATCAACAGGATAATAGAGAGGAAGAAAAGAGAGAAGATAAAAAGCCGAACTGAGAAACCGGAAACAAGCAGACCGACGGCAGCTCACCATTTGCTGGACTGTAAAATGGCGAATGGATGACACACGAACAGCCACATCCAGCAGTTGAGCTGCAATCTGCTCCCCATGATGCGTGCCTTCCATTTTCGTCAAGTCCACCAGAACACTCACATACCTAGCAAAAAAACAATAGCACATAAACATAATGTGAGCAAAAGGTAAACCCTTGATCAGAAGCAACGAATTACCATTCGAAATCAACCACATGCTGGAAATTGTTCTGCGAACAGATGAAGATAATCTTCGTTAGCAATTCATCCCGATAGCCCGATCCCTCCGCCTTCTCCATATGATCCATCAATTTCTTGACGATGTCCATCAGTGTCTTCTTATTGACCATCCCATACAGCAGGTCCAATGCTCGCAATCGGATACTCTCATCTCTGTCGTCCAGACACTGCAGGATCAAGTCCTTAAGCGAGAGAACACTCTTGGGATGTGCCTGGAGGATCTTCGACATAGCCAGCAATCCGAGGTACTTCAAATTCTGATCGGAATCCTCGATCAAAATCCGCAGCTTCTGTACGCACAGCTGAATCGAGGCCGTGTGATCCGGTAAGCCGGAGGCCACGGACAGGAGCACAGCAATCACCGTGTTGATGCATTCGTACAGCAGCGACATGGCCGATGTTGAATGGATTAGCGTCGTAAGTGGTTCAATCAGCTTCTTGCCCAGCCGCGGCTCCAACGGCGTCAGCGCACCGAAAAGCTTGATGATCTTGATTAGCATCCAGTTGTTGGAAGAGTTGGTCATTAGTTTGAAGAAAGTCGGCGCCAGGGCGAGGTAGTTCTTGGGGTGCTTACGTGCCAGCTCACAGATGACGTTCACGGCCGCGGATTGGACGCCTGGATCGGGATCCTCCAGTTTTTCTTTCAGGCGAGCGAAACAGGGCCTCAAAGCATCGGGGTACCTAAAATCAAGTATCCACTGTTGATTTTGGCATAAGAACTACAGTGTCCATCTATTCTTGCAGCGTGTCTATCTTCCTACTTCTGTCTGTCTGTCTGTCTGTCTGTCTGTCTGTCTGTCTGTCTGTCTTTCTGTCTGTCTGTCTATGTATTTATCTGACAGACCGCTTGTCTTCGCGTCTGGCTTTCGGTCCTCTCAGTCAGTCTGCCGATTTGTCTCGTGTCTAACACTCACCGCAAAAACACCTTATACATGAGTAACACCGCTCGCTTCCGGACATATGCCTTCGATGAAGTCATTAACGACATGGCATCGTTGGCCAAGTCGCGGGCTAAATCGTTGGAAATGAAGCAGGCTAATCCGCCGAGGGCGATACTAGCGTCGTACAAATTCGACGAGGTAATGTCCTTCCTAATCATATTGGTAGTCAGCATCAAAACGTCGGTCTCATCCGAGAAGGTTTGCGCCGCAGCCAGGTAGCCCACCCGTTTGCAGGTGAATTTCGTCGAGCTCATCACCTCGATTATGTTGAAGGCCGCCCAGGAGATGTCATAGCCTAGCATCTGCAGATAGGCCAGCTTCTCGATGGCGTTGGTCTTGACGGCAATGTTGTCCTGCTTCAGCTCTAGCTTGATCTCGTCCATACATTGGGCGATATAACGGGCCTACACAAAAGTGAAAACATTGAGAGTTTAAATGCACTAACTTTCAGGCAGAGCAGGAATATCCCTGTAAAGTCCCACCTGTATTTTACAGGTGGAACGAAGAAAACATTCAATTAATCAATGAACCAATCGAAAGTCAATTTAATGATCAGTATATCGTCTCCAGTCTGTCTACACACACACAAAAACGATATGACCAGGTTGTCGTCAATCATTATTCTGAAAAAGTCATAACCGAATAATCAATCAGCCAAATACGTGCAAATGAAATTCCATAAGCGAAAAAGGCGATGCTCTCTTCGTTTGCTATAAACTAATGGAGCGTGCTTCGTATGTGATATGCTTTTCAAACCAAACTTCAATCAATGAATTGAGCGTTTCCATGAAATACCAACCCACTAGGCCACCTGATCAAACATTCAATCAATCAATCAATCATTCAATCAATCAATCAATCAAACATTCAATCAATCAATCAATCAATTGAGCGATTCCATTAAATACCAACCCACCAGGCCACCTGCCCAAAGCCTCCAAAACATGCTGCAAAATCGTACCTCATTATCGCGATTGTTCCTGATGCCCCTGACCAGATCCGTCAGGCTCTTATCGAATAGCCGCTCAATGTTCCCCTTGACTTTACGGAGGGCCATTTCCGAAGTGCAGCACAGGAAAAGGATGCAGTGTGCAGATCAGCCCCGAGGACGCAATTAACACCCACCACCCAGCGCGTAATTCACCCCTTCATTCAGCCTGGCATCAATTATGCAGGTGGCAGGCCCTCCAGAAATGAGGAGAGGAAGAGAGAGAGAGAGTAATAATAAGAATCTGGAATAGACGAAACAATACGGTATTATGATGATGATCCCACATTCTCACACATATGTTGGCACTGGTGGCGTGAAAATCAGGGAGACTATTCGTGAGACGGGAGACTATTCGTGAGACGGGAGACTATTTATGAGACGGGAGACTATTCGTGAGACGGGAGACTATTTGTGAGACGGGAGACTATTCGTGAGACGAGAGACTATTCGTGAAACGGGATGACAGCAGCAGCTTCTTTTCGGCCAAGCTAAAAAAATCAATAACTCACCACGCAGACCAATCGAGGGATGCAATAACGCAGCTCAGCTATCCCTTTTCCAGAATCGCCTCGTTGTGATTAATCGGTTAATCCAGATTCCCTTTAATTTCTATAAAAATCCTCCGACTGCTGAAAACTGAGTTTGCATATTTTTTGCAGGCATCTGCTACGAAATTATTCCACGTTGGCCCTGTACAGGGTCCAGGTTAAAATAAGGCCATTTTTTAATGCAGAAAGTGGCTAATTGTGATAGATCCACAAACGCATGGCTGTTAAACAATCTCTAAGCATTATTCCCTAAGGTAAATAGCAAGGTTTCTAAAGTAGCTGCCTCAATGTTACGCACATTCGTCGATTGATTCGTAGATTGATGAATTTTTAAACACAAGCAATGCACCACACGGCCCACCACATGGCCCACCACACGGCCCACCACACGGTCCACCACACGGCCCACACCACGGCCCACACCATGGCCCACACCACGGCCCACACCACGGCCCACACCATGGCCCACACCACCTGAATTGGCCTAGATTGATCTATGGATTGGACTCAAGAACCTCTTCGGAAAACACATGAAAGAATGAAATCGCCTCCATATCTTGTCACAGAATATACAAGAAAATAGTCGGAAGTAAAATAGTAGAATCGCACAGACGCGACAGTTGAAATATGCTCAACAATTACGTCTTCTGCGCTGCTTTCGGCGCTGCCACATCTTCCAATGTCCTCGTGAATGAAATTTTAATCTTGATAACAGAAACAAATCGCGACTGTGAAATCGGATCCAAATCGTCGCGCAACGGCTCCAGCTCATCCGTCATCTCCACACTGCCGGTCGTCGGGGACAGCTCCAACAGATCGCCGCCGAAATCCGACTGCAGCTGCAGCGCCAAATTAACCGCCCTGTTAACAGCTGCCCCCATGCCGTGCAGGGTAATCTCACGGCATCCCGGGGCTTCCAGCAGCTTTTTGCACTTTTGCATTTGCGCTCGGAAGGGCGTCTTCAGGGTGAGGTAGACGTCGCCGGGCCCCTTCGGGAAGCGTCGTGGTAAATGACTGATTAACTGATATTCCGCCGGGTCGTAAGCCAATTTAGAGGTGCGCCGCGCTGCAGTGTCCGGATTCGAAGGATGCGAGGTCCGCGGAGCTGCTCCAGGTCCGGTGTAGGGGTTTCCGCGGCTGTTTCCCCGTTTGTTGGCGTGATGGTTGCGATTACTATTATTGTTCGGTCGTCGCTGCTCCGTCGTGCCGGGTCCCGGTGACGCACTCATCTTCTGCAGGTCTGTTTGTTTAATTCTTACAGATAGACTCGACCACTGTGCGAAAATTTCAAGCAGGGCCGCTCGAGTTCCTAAAAGGACAGCAGTTACTAGCTATTGTACTATGTAAAAGTATTATTGTTGCACGAACAGAAAAACGTGCGACATTTTGCAGCACAATACCTCAATCAACCGACGAACGGAACGGTAACAATCCCGTACCGCAGAATTTATCCCGACTGTCGAGCTGAGATTCGATAATTCGATAAATCTCTTGGGATAAAGAAATAATAGATCAGTGGTTCAAAAGTCAGGGCCAATTGAATATATTAAATGAACTGTGAAATCTTCCTCAGCCAAAAAGCCAGATTCGTGAAAAGCGTCACGACTCAGGAGTCATCAAGACAAATTATGTTTCTTCGAATTGAATCAGACAATCAAGCAAGCAATCGAAGATAGTCTGGATTGTGTGCAATGCGCAATGATCGGTGCAACCATTCGTGCAATGCGCAGTGTTGTGGTTCTGGCTTGTGTTTCGTCTCTCTCGTGTGACGCTCGACGCCTCGACTTAAGACTCTTCAGCTATTCCTGGCAATCGTTGTCTCTCCTAAACTGCAATAACGTCGCAGAGATTGTTGTTTCTGTAATTCTGGTTCAATAGAAAAATTTATCTAATTAACTAAAGATATCTTACCAGCATTAAAGATGCCTCCTGTTAGTGCTAACACGCGTCACGGAAACGGTAAAGGAAGCAAAATTATTTATTACAAATCAATCAATCAATCAATCACCAGTTCGAATTTTGGATTTTTCTCACCATCTCTTTATTTAGCTTCGGGTAGTTCGCTCCTGTCCAGCGCCAGAGACTCCACCGCACGGACATCCCCCGAACTCAGCATAATGCCTCGGCGGCTCTTCAGCTCACCCGACACGGCGGACAAGGATGCGGACGCCGCGTCGTATTCCAGTGACCCCGAAGAGATAGAGTCCCGCATGAAACGTCCCGGACCGATGGGCCGCGTATTACCCCCCACCGCCGCCGACGTCGCAGCGATGGACGAAAAAGAGTATCTCAACCTGATGGCGGAGCTGCGAGCCACCGCGGACAAAATCCTGCGTGAGGATGAATGGAAGTTTCGCTCGTCTGACCTGATTTTGGGATTCAGAGACTGATCCTCCCTGGGGAGAAGTGTAAAATATCATCTCGTTATACTTTTGTTTTTCTTGCGTACCATTTATTTGTCCTAGTTTTAACTGAAAGCAAAAGAAATTTGTTTGCTTTTTCATTATTTATTATGTACAGCTACATGAACATGTTCTATATGCACAGGCCTAATGCAGTGGAATGCGTTGGGTTGATTGTTTGATTAGCACGAAAGCCAAAATGAATCCCGAGCGGACAGAGAAAGTTTCTTATTGTGTTCCTTCTCAGAGTGCATGGACACTGCAATCATCCTCTGAAGTGACACATGATATCTCCGGAGTAGCCCAAAACAGTCAACTACAAGATTGAGTACATTGGAGGGTCCGGGGAATGGGCAAAAGGGGCGTTGCAGGAGTGCTTCTCAAACAATCGAACAATCAACCACCTGACCGCCCCTTCTGCCCATACCCCGGACCCTCCAGTGTACTCAGCCACCTGACCACCCCATGCTCTGCCCCTTTTGTCCATACCCCGGACTCTCCACTGGAGGGTCCAGGGTATGGGCAAAAGGGGCGGAGCAAGGGTGCTTCTCAAACAATCGAACAATCAACCACCTGACCGCCCCCTGCTCCGCCCCTTCTACCCATACCCCGGACCCTCCAGTGTACTCAATTTTGTCGTTGATTGTACATGTACTGTGTACCACATGCCAAAACTAGTAGGGAACGCAGAATTCCAGTTGAAGAGATTACAGCGAAGATTAAGATTCCAACACCAAGATTTAGCTAAAAGAGATTCAATTTAAAGGCAGGTTTCATCATCCTACTATTCTGAGGGGGGGGGGCGTTTACCAGTAAAATGGTACACGCACTCGGAACGTGGACTATGCTCGAAACGAAAGAACTTTCCACCAGAAAGATTTCTCCCGACATTGGCACTATACTTTCTCGAAATCCGACATCAGACCCCAATGGTCACTGGCGTAACGCTGAGAATGAGGAACTTTGTCGATGCCAGCGAACCCGAAGAATTTGAATCTCAGCTGTTGCTGCTGACTCGGACGTAGATACAGCCGGTCGAAACGGCACCGGGGTTTGCCATGGGAAATCAAGGCGCCGGCGTTGACATTTGTGGCACAATCCCATGTGTACCGGACCTCGGGCCGGGATCCGCCTTCCACCCACAGATCCCTGACGTTAGCCGGCAATCCTCCGGCGATCTTGACGTCGTTCTCCCTCAGCGTCTCTCGAGCGTTCAGGTCGCCACCAAACAAAACGGTCCGCACGGCGTTCTGAGCAGTCATGCGCTGAAAGCACAGCGCCAATTGAGCATGCCGCTCCTTGGTGCCTTCTTTACACGACTCCAGATGAGATGTCATGAATGTCATTGGGATCCCACTCCAACTGGCCTAACAATTACAAAGACACACACACAAAATGCTAGTATGGTCTCTGAGAGTATGAATGCCACGCATTTGCTTGTCCCTTCATTCTGAGCTTCTTTGTTTTGACATATAGACAGAGGGAGGTCTCCAATGTGCTTACCATCACCGTGAGCAAATTCCGACCCATTGTGCTGTCGGGATACGGGAACAAATCACTCCTCTCCAGCTGCACAGTCCGTTTCTTCAACAGAATAGCGGTGTAGTACTGTGCTTGTTCGCCGAAGTGAAAGCCGTAGACGGAACCCAAGCGAGCAGTCAAGATATCGCGGCTCTCTTGAACAACTTCCTAAAACAACGTCGACACTGAAGCACGAAGCAGCATCTTAACCAGTGGCGAGAGTTTGATGAGACGATAGTAATGGGAAGCCGTACAGTCAACGACAAGATTGAGTACACTGGAGGGTTCGGGGATGGGCAAAAGGGGCGGGGGCAGGGGTGGTTTCAAATAATCAAACAATCAACCACCTGACCTGCAGCGGTTGCTTTCTTTCTGCTTTCTTCCATTTTCAAACATGTCACCCCATGCTCCGCCCCTTTTGCCCGTACCCTCCACTGTACTCAATCTTGTCGTTGATTGTATGTACCTGTAACAGAACAACGTCCGGGTCCTTGCGCAAAATTTCAGCCACGACCTCTTGAGTGCGGATGCCAATTCCTTGTTGATCAAGCCCTGCCAAAATAGTATTCAATAAATAACACAGTTATGTGAACAGTTGTAATTAATTATACTGCGGCAAATAAAGCGAAATGATTCAGGAAAACAAGAAGTTTTTTCAGCTGATTTACTAGTACTGTACTGTCGCGATTCTAACGGCCGTTTTTTGGCCCTACCAGTAAATTACAACCCCCGGGCCCGGGCCGGGCCGGAATT
>LRSR01009070.1:0-11899 GCA_001579985.1 Hypsibius dujardini | reverse complement strand
TCCCCGGTCCATCACCACTTCCCAAATTGGGCATAGCGGGATCGCCATTTCGTGAGCTGCGACTGATCGAATCCCCATCGCCATTGGATGAGGCAGTCCTGGTGGACGAGGCAGAGTCCTCGGAAATGGATTTCTTTTGAACAGGGGCATCATCACTGCCCCAATTGGCACGCTTCCTTGATGTACTCACCTCGGTAGTGGGCCCACTGTTTTTCATACGAAAAACAACCCTTGTCGACAAGTGTCAATTACAATTACAAAAAAGACGGTGGCAAAATTTGGAACTGGACCTCTAGAAGGAGATAGGCCATCTTACTACGCACCGCGCGGGATTAGTGAGCTGCGGCTGCGGGGGACGACTGCGATGCGGGGATCCGTCACGAAACGTACGAATACTGCTCTGCAAAGTGAAATAGAAACAAGCTTTACGCTCCGCTACAGGTGTTCTTCTTCGGACCTCTTCGAACTTCGTACCTCTAAATTCCAGTTATGGCGGACCAAACAAGGCACGGCAATATCCGAGTTCGTGTCCGTCTGCTTAACAAATTTGGCAACCATCTCGGCGCATCCTTTCGCATCGGGGATCGCGTCGACGTCGATGACCATCGGCTCCTCATTGTCCTGTGCCGGCTCACCTGCATCGTTTGGCACAGGACCACCGACGACCGCCGCGCCCTCACCAGTGCTCACTGATCGGACGTCGTCCATCTCCATGAAGTAGGCCG
Organism: Hypsibius dujardini; assembly: GCA_001579985.1. Taxonomy (NCBI): domain Eukaryota; kingdom Metazoa; phylum Tardigrada; class Eutardigrada; order Parachela; family Hypsibiidae; genus Hypsibius; species Hypsibius dujardini. The sequence continues at coordinate 11,174 of LRSR01009070.1, read as the reverse complement.
AAACACTCAACTACATTTCGACGATTAGTTAATATTTATAAAATAATATTTATTAGGCGCAAAAAGCAATGGGAATTTCCGCGCACCTCCAAGTTCCAAGCCCTGTCCTGCAAATAGGTCTGCGCGATGGCTGTCTGCAAAATTAAAAAGAGGCACTCATCAGACCGATCCAATTTTTATGTGAAACTGAGACGCTTGTTAAAATTAACCAAATTATAAAAGAACCGAAATTTATATTTCCATATTTTAATTTATCCTTTCAACGAATACCAGAATAATTCAATTACCTCAACGGTGGAATTCAACCCACTCCGATCTTTTAAACATCCAGAGATCAATCAATTGATCGCCACATAGAGCGACATAATTATAACCCAAATAGCAATCAAGCAATTGAATCATAATAATTTCATAATTCAATCAGGGTAATTATGCAGTCCATACAATCAATCAACCGACCGCACACAAGAACAAATGCGAGCATCATTCCATGTGGAAAATCCGTTAAGCAAGCGATCGACCAATCAGGTGCCTTCGCTATACTTGCTTACGTTAGTGCCCGTGACGTCTGCGAAGCTTAAATGCTCGTACTAGTAGTAATTTGTGAAGCTTTCATAATTCAATCCGGGCAATTAAGTAGCCATACAATCAATCCACCGACCAAACGCAAGAACCATGTGAAAATCATTCCATGTGGAAAATCCGTCAATCAAACGATCGACCGATTAGATGCTATACTTGCTTACGTTAGTGCCCGTGACGTCTGCGAATCTTTGGCAGCGCAGGGCGCATTCCGCCGTCGGTGGAATCAGACTTTCGAATGAGTCACCGTCCGATTCTACATCATCCGAATCGCCTCCATGTCGCGTAGTCGCCATTCCTGCCGGGCTGTCGTGCCGATGGTTCGCTGCGGACAGCAGAAATTCCGACCTTCTCCCGGCGATCTTCTTCTTCCAGAGTTTGTTTTACCACCAAAACGCTGTCCACTTTCCAATCCGTTATTTCTCCCCGAATTCCAGCTCAATTTAAAGCTTACACGGGAGGAAAACAATCTGACCGTACGCATCTGACGGCGGACACCGGACACGGAAGAATAGCGAAAATGGAGGCCCGGGTTTTGTTTTCAAGGTTTCGCGAGAATTTTTTCCATCTTCCGGCACTTGTCGATCATTTTGGTGTGCCAGCGTGCGCAATCACCATCGCTTGCGAAACAGACCGGTGCCGTGTCGGCTCACTCGGCATGCCATAAAGTTTGTCGGTCGGCCAAACCCGAACCGTGAAGCTGGGAAGTTTCGAGCTGGCCGGAGCAGGGAAAAAGCACAACAGCTGATTCTTCTCACGGCGAAAAAAGTCTCCAATGTGTTGGCCAATGTTTTCACACCTTCCCCCGCTCGGTGTTGGTATTGACCATCTTCCATGACATTTTATGACAACTGAAAGTTGAGCAGACGCGGAGGTGTGAGCGTCTTTCTGACCGAATTGCACTATTATCTTATCGGGCAAGGAAACTGCTGCGTTAAATTTGTATTATTCTCAATGCTGTCCGTGTTCCCATTGGAAAAGAGATAACAACACATCACTTTTGATTGAGCACGCGCTGCCAACACGTTGAACGACGAAAACCGATTTCTTGGAGGTATTGGGTAAGACATTCAAGTTGTGAAAATTCATCCGATTCTAGTTGGTCTTGGAAGGGGAGGAATTTTTCGACGTCACTGACAAAGAATAATCTTCCGGCTGGTGTGTCTCTATCTCGTGCTGTCACTGATCGGATGATTATCTTCGTCATTGAACGGATACGTTTTAACACAGGAGGTGTGAGGTTGTTGATTTTGTCAGAGGCAAGTGATTTTGTTAGAGGCAAGTGTTTGATTAAATTTATTTTGCTCAGTTTTTAGAAACATTTTTCTGACGTCCTGGACAACAATATCAACATCCTCCGACGTATCTCTTCAAACGATATTTCAATACGGGCGAAAGATCAATTGGCAGTTTGGAACGTGGTATGTTTTTTACTCAGGATCAGATCACTTTTAGTAGGAGGTCAGATTATTTCTAGCACCGGCTCTGAAGTTCTTATCAAAACGGGAATTATTTTGCTTCCCGTCTGCCCGTTTTAGCAAAACGCAAATCTTGATATTCCTTTCTGCGTTCTAGTTCACTCTGCAGCGATAGGATCCACCCATCAGGCGATGGATGTGCCGTAAAGAGTTAAAATCAGTCCATCCCTGAGCTGGAAGCCAAGTGTTTATGATTGTTTGTGTTGAGCCTGATCTGAAGCTCTCTTTTCGCCACCTCGCCTCCTCGACTCCTCGACTCCTCGACGCAGAATGGACGCGAATAATCCGTCATCTGTCTCCAATGAGAGCCTCACGTCGCGCGGAACCGACGGCGATGCCACCATCCTCGTGTCCGGTCCCTCCAGAAGGCGGGAGTACACGGCGGTGGCGTTGCTGTTCTTCGTGAATCTTCTCAACTACATCGATCGCTACACGATTGCCGGTGTGCTGAGTGACATTGAGAAGTACTACGACCTGTCAAAGTCTGAGGCCGGACTGCTGCAGACCATGTTCATTGTCGGCTACATGTTGCTGGCTCCGCTGTTTGGTTATTTGGGCGATCGCTACTCCCGCAAGCTGCTCATGTGTGTGGGAATCCTCTTCTGGTCCCTGACGACACTTCTCGGCTCTTTCATTCCCCCACATGTATGACTGTCTGCGATTTATGAGTTCCTACTCCCTGTTTGATTTTCTGTGTCGATTTCCAGTTATTCTCACTCTTGCTGGTGATTCGAGCCGCTGTCGGTGTGGGCGAAGCGTCTTACTCAACCATCGCTCCGACTATCATTTCCGATCTCTTCACCGATGCTATGAGATCACGCATGCTGGGATTGTTCTACTTTGCCATTCCGGTTGGAAGTGGTCTGGGCTACATGCTAGGTTCCAGTATCGCCCAAGGCACTGGAGAGTGGCAATGGGCTCTTCGGGTAAGGACCTCTCAAAATAGCTCACTATCTCTGACCTCTTATCGCTTGATACCTTACATATTCCAATTCCATTTACAATACTGGCATGGCCCTTTTTGTCTGAATCACTATCTCCATTTGCTGGTTTGTTGATTTCTGTATTCTTGACGCTCCACTCTTTGTGGCATCTGATGTTAATTAAGGACCGGATATTGGAATGTTTGTCCGTTAACCTAGAGATGGATCAATGGTTGTGTCTGTATGGGAGAGCGACGTCTTTAATGTTGCATTTCGACGTCTTTAATGGGCATGAACGAGAGTATGTTTGACGTTATGCTAAAATAGAACATTATTCTTTGCAGGTCACTCCCGGTTTCGGCGTACTCTCTGTCCTACTGATCATCCTCTTCCTGCGTGATCCTCCACGAGGTGGAGCTGAGGGCGGTGCGCACGTCGCCAGTACCACATGGCTGATGGACATCCGTTGCCTGCTCGTCAAGTCCGTGCCAATTTGTCAAAACTAAATTCTGCTCGGAAAATTAAAGCCTCGTTTCTGTGGTTTCAGTAAGAGCTTCGTAGGAGATACGTTAGGGTTCACCTGCGTAGCGTTCGTGGCGGGAGCTCTCTCCTTCTGGGCGCCGCAGTTCATCATGTACGCACTGCGGCTGAAGCAGAACGACCATACCATCGATCAAACATCGTAAGGAAGGAGAGAAAAAGCTGACGCCGATGCAATAGCGCGTCTTACTCATACTGGAAGATCTTATGTCGGGTTGTTTCTCGACATTTCAGGATATCTTTCACATTTGGAGTGATCACATGTTTTGCCGGGATCGCGGGAGTCGGGCTTGGCAGTTTCAGTTCCGGGAAGCTGCGCACTGCCACCTCCGTCAAGGCGGATCCCCTCATCTGCGGTTTCGGCATGCTGGTCTGCGCTCCCTTGCTCTACTTTAGCATCATGGCGTCACGATACTACCCAGACTTGACATGGGTAATGAAATATCTCTCTGGCCTGCCGAACATCTCCAACAAAATCCCCTTTCATTGGTAGGCTTTAATTTTCTTCGCGGAATTGTTCCTGTGTCTGAACTGGGCGATCGTTGCAGACATCGTACTGGTAAGATATCGGTTGATCACTTTCAGTATAGTTAAGCGATTGCTTCAATCGTGACATGCTTGCTTGCAGTACGTTGTAATCCCTCCGAGGAGATCGTCAGCAGAGGCTTTCCAGATCCTCGCCAGTCATGCGTTGGGCGACGCCGCCAGTCCATACGTGAGTTTAGAACATGCACACATGGCCACAATTTTGGCTGGCAGACTTTAAGCCAAAAAGGGTGGTCCGAGTTCGAGCCGAATTAAGTCACCGCGCGCGCGTTCTTGATCACAGCTGACCATGCAGCCTTTACTCGATTGATCGATTGATTGAACTTGTTTATTTTGGCGAAATTTAGAGCAGCTTGCTCAATCTAATTTTTCCGCTGGGCATTAAATCAAAGAGTCAGGAGAAAGCAGTGGCAAGTTCTAGTCAAGAGTGGCTCAAACTCAGACCACCCTTATGGCTCGAACTCTGCCACCCAAAATTGTGGCCACGTGCGTACGAGGTACGAGTGGCTCAAACTCAAGCCACCCTGATGGCTCGAACTCTGCCACCCAGAATTGTGGCCACGTGCGTACGAGGTACGAGTAGTGGCTTTACTTAACTTTCCGCCTGAAATGTTTCCTTATCAGATTGTGGGAGCGGTATCGGATGCCATTAAAGCGCGTTATCCCGCCGAGGGTGATTCCGACTGGAACAATTGGAATAGTCTGCAGGTAGGTCTAGCGCCACCGTTTTAAAAACCTGAATTTGTTTCGTTGGAAATGGAGTACGAGCAAATGCCCGAGAGAGACAGATGTGTAGAAGGCTGAGCAGGGTGTCGTCAAGTGCGACGCACAAACAGCGTGCAGTTGTTTCATTGTTAACTGACAAATTTTGCTTTCATCTTTTAAAGGATGCGCTCTACATCACAACTTTCATTGCCGTCCTGGGAGCCTTGTGTTTTGTGGTGACCAGCTGGTACATCGACATCGATAAGAAAGAAGTCGAGAAAACGATCAAGGAAACGGCTGCACTAGCCTCACCTGCCAATCCGTGGGACTCTGATTTTGCCGTGCGGTCTAACGACCTCAACTCCTGAACCACGGCGACCTGATCTCTCTAGTCGGCTTTCTAGATTGTTGTTGGCTGGTTTTTTTTGATGATTTTGTTGTAATATTAAACGTTTTTTCGTGGGTTCATTTTAATTGGAACTGTGTGGCAGCTTGCTTGTGCTCCCACCCACACGCACGTTGAGACTGCCCGAAACACGAAAACGCTTCTCTCTCTCTCTCTCTCGAGAGAGAGAGAGAGAGAAAGAGAGAGACAGAGAGACAGAGAGACAGAGACGGTTGGGCCAAATACGGGTGACGGTGTGGCCGTTGTCGCGCACAGTCTCGCAATTAGAGCCGCCACCGCCACGGTGTAATTACCGGAGGATAGTTTGCCGTTTGGCTCACCACTCTCTTGCTCCCCTCCCTTCACACACACTCTTTCGTCGTCACTTTTTCCTACCAGCAACTAAATAATTACCCATGAAAAAGTTTTGACTTGTAGAGTAATGAACTCTTTTTCGTGGACCGGTGGTGCTCTTCGCGCGTGAACGGGAGATCTCATTCGAATGTGATCGAGCCGATCGAGGTCAGCTTAATAGAGAGCTCTTGACCGAAGCCGCACATGGACAGCTCATTGACGGTGTGATATGTATTTGACCGATTTTATTATTTTAATTCGTCCAATTTTTTCACGCCTCTAAGTGGACATCTGACTTCCGGTTCGATCCACAGATGCATTTCGTAATTAATTGGACTGTAAACTACTTCCGGCACTACAAATGTCTGATCTTTCGGAGGCTATTAGGGTTCGCGGATTACCTTGAGTAGCTGTTACTACAGAATTGTTAGGACAGCTAATTGTTTGGATTGCCAGCAAGTGTCCCTGAAGTGTCAGCGGCTCAGCAACAAATCCAGTTGATCGGATGCATGGAGAATCAGAATGTTCCAGCACCGAGTGAAGCCCCGCCTCCGGCACGCGAACGAGTGGACATTTATGCGATCAGTGGAATATCTTCATCGTCAACGGAGTCTTCCGGCGACCCGCATGGGAGGTGTTCGAGTTGGCCGACATGTGGACTGGAGGATCGGACTTACAGGTAGATTATGAGTCTGTTTAAACGTGTCATCGCTGTCGACTTTATTTGCTCTGCGCGTCTTTTTGTGCGGAATTCGTTTGAGTTGAGAGAGCGCTGAACTAATTTGCTTTCAGGATTGGTCGACTTCTGGGAACATACCCGTTCCTATCCATTATCATTGCTATCTCCATCGTCGCTACCGGATCGATGGGATTCCTCAATTTCCATATCGAATCTCGAGTGGAAGAACTCTGGGTCCCGCCGGACTCACCGGCGTACCTTGCTAAAAGTACCAGTCGAACCTTTGCCGCTGGTTCACGCATCACCCTTTCTATCATGATTAGCGCACCGGAAATTTTCGAGCCAGACATCTTCAGATTGGTATACAAAATACTGCATCCTTATTATTTTGTTTTATCACATATATTTTACCATAAAGATTGCATCATGCCGGTTGGCTACAGATGTTGCAGATTGACAGTATTATTCGGAATTTCACTTTTCGCGGAAAAGGCTGGGAAATTCTTTGTTTCCGGTATGTAATCTTGCCTATTTATGCATTTTATGTTTGTCTGTCTGTCTGTCTGTCTGTCTGTCTGTTTGTCTGCCTGCCTGCCTGCCTGCTTGCCTGTCTGTCTGTCTGTCTGTCTGTCTGTCTGTCTGTCTGTCGGTATGTCGGTATGTCTGCCTGCCTGCCTGCCTGCCTGCCTGCCTGCCTGCCTGTCTGCCTGCCTGCTTGTTCGTTTGTCTGTTTGTCGGTCTGCCTGTCTGTCTGTCTGCTTGTCTGTATGTCTGCCTGCCTGCCTGCTTGTCTGTCTGTCCGTCTGTTGCCCATTTATATGTCTCTATGGTTGTCCGTGTATTTGTTTATGTGTATTCTCCTTAAAGTTGCGTTTTCGTGGTTGCCCGTGCACTTCAACAAAACTTTCGATATTTAAGATGTTCTTTGCGAATGATTTTCGTTTGATGTTACCTCAATGTTTAGCAAGAATGCCGAGTGCCAAAGATTTTCGCTGCTCAACGTTCTGGATATTTCCGATTACGAATCTCTTTCCCGGGAGTCGATTATATTCATGATGAACCAGTCTAACAGGAGGTACCGGTACCATTCCTTAGTTCATTGGGTTTTCCATTTAGAGAGCACATGACAATGAACTGTATTTTTCATCCAGGAGGAACGGATTTTTACCACCGTACTTCATATCTCTCGACGACATACTCGCCAATACGCTTGCCAATAGCTCGGGATATGTCGTGGGGGCCAAATTCACTCGCATGGTCTACTACCTCCAAAAACAAGACAAGGACCGTATAACCTCGTCTAAACCGGTATTTTCCGTTGAATGCAAAAAAAAGGCGCGCACGCGACTTTATCGTTAAGTTAACACCCGTAAACTTTTGTAGGTTGAACCGGAAGAAATGCTCCGTCGACGGTTAGTGGATCAATTTGGCCAAGGATTCGATACCGCAAATGTCACCATCGGAATCAGCCTAACTTACGCGTAAGCTAACAAATAAACTACAAACAAATACCAGCATTTGTTTTTCGGACAAACTTGCAACGGCCATTGTTCATATAATTTTTCGTTGCCTTTCAGAAAACCTAAGCTTTTTTTGGTCCAGAAAATTCTCTAACAGCCGGTTTTAGTTTGACTCTAAAATTGCTCCAATTTATCTATGGGGTAAATTTTGTAGAAACCGTCTGGTTGCTGTACTATTCCATATATCAAAAGAACATCCATCCTTCCTTTTCAGAAAACATGTAGTTATTTTGCTTGGTCAAACAAAATCTGCAGATAGGCCGTTCCAGAACAATGTAACCCAATGTAATCCAATGTAACCGATTGTAACCCAATGTAACCCATTGTAACCCACTGTAACCAATTGTAACCCAATATAACCGATTGTAACCGATTGTAACCCAATTTAACCCAATGTAACCCAATGTAACCCAATGTAACCGATTGTAACCCAATGTAACCGATTGTAACCGATTGGCTTGTCTGCCACAAAATTTACAAGTGTTTCTATGTGCATTACAATTACAGGGACGGCGACCCGGGTCATGTAACATCACTCTGGTCAATGGATTACTTCCTGAGTCTATTGTATGCCTGCATTGCCTACCTACTAGTCGTCTTCATCGCCACCGGGAAGTACACAGCCACCCGGCATGGATTTTGGCTGGCTGTGTCCGGGGTAATCGGCATAGCCTTGGCACTGGCATTTGGTTTTGGCATCGCCAGTGCCGTCGGAATGGCCTTCACATCCGTCCACCTACTGCTGCCGATCTTATTCCTTAGTAAATACAAAACACACTGTATAAATCTGAACGGCGATAGTCATTTACTGTAGACAAGGATAATTTTCTCCCTTGTTTTTAGGCATGTCGGTCTTCGGGTACCTCGTCATCGAGTCGGAGCTGCGACTGGTGTCGGACGCTCGATCCAGCCTCGGACGGGGCGAGAAGATGGGCATGACCATGCAGCGCAGCTTCGGCACCTTGGTTCTGTGCATGTTATCAAACTTTTTGGTCTTCGCCGTTGGAATAGGATCTGTAAGTGCATTGTTTTACTCTTCCGTCCGTGTTCCTGTTAAACATCATAGAAACGGAAGTAGAGTATAACAGCAATTAAGAACAATCCGTTGTTGGCATTTCAGCGGCTTCCGGTCGTTCGGTCATTCTGTGTGTTCGGTGTGACATCCGCGGTCGGAATATTCATCACGCAGATTCTATTCTTGTTTGGCTGTCTGTCTGCCTGGCAGGGGACCTATGAACGGTCCGCCAATGCCTGGATCTGTTGTGTACGCCGGCCCGATCGGGTGGAGAAGGAGCCGGCCAGCTTCCACGCCATCCTCAAACCGGTGTTCGGGTTCCTCGCCTCCAACCTGTCTGAAAACATTCCACGAGTAAGAACTGGCCCCTTTTTTATCTGAATTTCCTTAACACACGGCAGTTTCATGTCATGTGTTTTGCTGTAACCTTTACCCAGGCACTGGTACTCGTGGCGGTGGCGGTACTGACCGGTGTCTGCATCTACTTCATCTTCTCCCTGCGGATTGTCTTCGATATGGCCCGGTTCGACCAGAGCAGCAGCGTATCGTCCGGTGCAGCGGACGCGTCCGCCGTCTTCCGGCAAACCGACGAGGCGATCGGATGTGTCTACCTGGGAGACATCCCTTATCAAATACGGCAGTCCGAACTGAGGACCTTTCAGAGCTACCTCAAGGAGCACGCCATGATCCGGCCGCGCAGTGTGATGAGCTGGTTCGACCGCTACCAGGTCAGTTCCTCAGGCGAGACATCCTGAGACATGAGCTTCCATTGCCTTTCAAAATGGAATGTACATTGATAAGACCTACGGCTATCGAGGGAACCGGAGTGGACTTTCGTATCGGCTTTCGAGGGAACCGGAGTGGACTTTCGTATCGGCTTTCGAGTGAACCGGAGTGGACTTTCGTATTGTTACACGCACACACACATGCACACACACATGCACACGCATACACACACGCATACACACACGCACACACAAGTAGAATGAAGAAAGAAGCAAAACTGCCAAAACTCGACTCACTCGCCGAATGTGTTTACGACACCTTAAATATCCGATTGGTCGAAATATAGTTAGACTGAATCAAAAAGTCACTGATGACAGATTAGGAAGAGTTTTTTCCTCCAAGTACGGCGAAGTCAAGCTACGCAAAGGCAAAACAAAAAGTTAACCAAAGACCAATCATGGTGGGACGGTCCGGAGTCCGGGCAGTCAGAGAACTCGTTAGGACCGAACCGGAGTACCCTGGATACAACCGAACACAAAACAAAGAGACACACACAACACGCCGTGTCCGGCCTTCAGTAACGATATTCATCATGCAGGTTTGGATGGCGGATCAGCAGAGACTCCGGACGATCAAGCTCGAAGGCCGAGAGGTTGCCGGGCAAGGAGTGTCTGTCTTCGAAAAGGGCGCCTTTTATCGGAGCGTGACAAAATTTGTGGCGGAGAAAAACTTCGACGAAGACGTGGTGTTTGTCCGGAAAGGCCAGGATGAAGTGGAAATTCAGGTTGGTTGAGTTGGAGCACTTAGTATCAGCTGAACGGTCTTCCTCCGAAGTTATATTGGTACAGACACTATGAAAGTATTACTATTAGGAATAATGGATCCCTTCATTCTTCTGTATAACACAGGCTTGTAGAATTTGTTTCCGGTTCCAAGGGGGCTTGCAGGCGGACAACTACTCATCCGCCGCGCAAAACATTGCCAGCATCGCGCTGGACCTGCAACTGGGCACGGCTCTGGTGAATTCGGATCTGATGTTGAGCGTCTTGGTGCAGAAGGTTTTGGCCACTGAATTGTGGATCCTTTTCGGCGCGTACTTTGTCGTGCTGCTCATCATTGCCGCGCTCATGCTGCAAAGCGTCGTGACGGCCCTGGTGGTCTTTGTCAGCTTCGCCCTCCTAACAGTAAGAAGGTTCTCCAGTGAGACAAATCATAGCGCACAAAGCAGGAACAGCGGACATCGGCGCCTTTTTCTGTTTGTTTTTTATTCAGATGCATAGCATCGGGATCGTTTCCAGCCAGAAGATATCCATGGACAGCCTGGTGCTGGTCAGTGTGTTCTGTTTTGTGTCGATCGCCTCGCAAATGCTCTTCTACGAGGCGACGATTTTTACGCGACTTTCAGGAAAGGTGAAAAGCAAAAGTAAGCTTTATCTTATGCTTGTTTTGGCAAAAACTGAATCGATCTTGAGATCTCTATTATTTTGCAGCGCGACTAAAGAGTACGATGATATCGGGAGGTCCGCCAGCTTTGGCGTGCGCAGTTTGTGCCATAACAACATTAGTACCCTTCTTCGACAGCACTTCTGAAATGTTCCGCGTGATATTACGAGTGAGCTTTCCATATTTGCCCACGGTCTTGTCTATCTGTCTGTCTGCCATCGGTGTGTCTTTCTCTTTGATTCTCTTTGTCTGACTGACTGTCTGTCTGTCTGTCTGTC
>LRSR01009069.1:0-21575 GCA_001579985.1 Hypsibius dujardini | reverse complement strand
CAATCACCGATTGGTGCGACGACGGCGACGCGTGATAATCCCCATCGTGATCCATCCCGTCGAGGTGACTACTACCGTCCACATGCTGGAAGGAATGATCGCGAAGAGCGTCCTCCTCACACTTAATGGTTACTGCTGCTGCTGCTGCTGACCTGTTTTCCGAGGCTCCATCGTCAATAACAAGCCGCGTGGGATCCTCCGACTCTGTGGCACTCGTACTACTATTGGCTGCATCTTCCCCAAACATCCTGCCCGGGTCGGTATTCTCCATCTCGTGACGAGTAGTGTCCGCATCCATCCTTATTCTCTCTCATATGGAGGGTGACCTACTTCGATGTGAAATACAAGGGGGGGGGGTAGGAGAAAAATGGCATACAAAAAGGTGCACACGCGGTTAAAGGTCGAGACGCAAATGCGACGTTTTGATTTTGATGGGATTTTCACCGTGAACTTCGCGCAGATTTCGATGAGTCACACGAAGATACATGGAAGCATGCTTGTGGGGATGGGTAGTAGTAGATGGGGAAGGATAAAAAATGCGAAAATACCTACAGTTTTGGGTTGATTTGTGTTCGGTGTGAGTGTGAGTGTGTGTGCATAAACATTGCGAGAGAAAACGAGAGAGAGAAGAGAGAGAGAGACAGGCAGGCGCTGGATCAAACTGTGTCATCAAATAAAGTCGACAAGGTTGTCGAAAGCAAAGCCTGACTCGGTCGGAGTGGAATGTAGCACGAGGTCGCGGTATGGCGAGCTACCTGGGACAAAAAACTGAATAGGCGCACCTGTGCCGATTTCTACCGAAAATTGGTTTGTTTCTAAATGGAATAGAGCTACATTTTTGCATACACAAAAAGTATATTCGAGGACCGTGTGTCGCGTGACTGGACGTCACTCAATTCTGAGCCATGCCGACCGTTTTAAAGTAGATGCGAATACTACAGTATAGTCCATCTTAAAAGTAAACCATACGTCATGTACATTACCATTATGCCTACACTGTAGATCTATAACCAACCTTAAAATGCCGAGTTGATACTGGTAATCCTTTCCAGGAATATTATCTGTGTCTTGTCTGTACGAACAGGAGATTCGTCTAGTAGTTATAGCAGTACTAAGAGAAGAAGAACGGTTACTTGGGGATACGTCGAGAACACCCAGATCAGGAAACACATCTCTCATCGACGACCTTTTGAGATTACTCGACTCGGCGGCAACCGGTGGATGTGGTTAGGCGATAGTGCTTATAACCACCGCAGTCCAAAATCTTTTAATGAATTTGGTAATATATGTGCTATATTTCGTATTTTCTTATTGGTTCTGCTAGCACTTTTGTTAAAAAATAAAACGAACGATGCGGTACAGCAAATGTATTGAGACGAAGGACGAGGAGGAGAGTAAGTATACAGACAAAGGTTAGCGAAATTTGCGCACTGCGCTGAAATTATTGCATGATTGTCCAGGCATTCGTGAATTTGCATAAAGGAATTTTCAGAGCATGTCATACGGGCCCTAACGGACTGAAACTACGGCTCTAGCCAGAAAAATCGGGACGCTTGATTTGGCAAGAAGCAATTTGTTACCATAAGACTGCAACCTATACAAAAAATGCTTTGGTTTGAAGCGGAAATAGTTTACCACAAGACCACATGTGCAATCTGCAGTACATGAAATGCACATTTTCACACGCAAATCAACGTTTTTTATGTATAGCCTGCAGCCTTGTGGTAACAAATTGCCTCTTGACAAATCGAGTGTCCCTGGCCAGCGGTGTACAACATATATGTAACACGTATGGAAAGGCTACAGCAATGCAGTCATGCAGAACGAGATTTTTCAATGAGGAATACCAAACGTGGCAAGAGTCGAGAGATGAGTCTAGACGGTCACTAAGTTGCTCTTCCGATTGGCATTGGCGTTGACGGATGCCACGTTGTCGAGCGATCCGTTTAGGTTCTGCTGCTGCGGCGAGTACTTTGCCGTGTCTGCGGGCCTCGCATTGTAAGGCGAACATTCGCATCCACCTGTCATCATCAGGCCAAAAGAAAACATTACTTACTCATGTTATTACTGCACATTTGATCACCGCGGCGCGTACCCAAGGAGTATAAAACCATTTCGAAACTGTTTTTACACGCAAACACAACGGCGAACCGAAGAACAAATATAAGAAGGTCGATCCGTGCTGAACCTCATGGCACTTACTTTCCACCAGCAGATAATCCTGACCAAATAGGTTGCCGAATTTTCCGCTCGGCGCCGAGAAAACCGCGTGTGGAACGTACTTTTGCGTGCAATTACCCAGGATGATGTTGCACTGGCTCGTCCTGCACACAACGAGACAAACAAATGATCATTAGGTCACTTTCGTAAACTTCGCGGACAAAGCGCATTGAGTTAAAGCTGACAAAATACTTTTCTTCAAACTAAATTAGCAAAACTAACTTGACTACAACTAAACTGAAGTCATACTTACTAAAAGAAACTAAATTTAAAATCCTTAGTAATTTTTGGTCGACAATAAAAAAGTATTTGGCTTACAATTCGTACCACCAAATCAGTGTTTGCCAATTAGTTTTTAACTTTTTTTTCCGGCATAAATCTTTACTGATTAAACGTTTTAGCGAGGTGGATGGCGTTACTAAACTCCAGTAAGCCACAGAATTTAATCTAATGGGAGGGTCCCGGAAATAGGCAAAAGGGGCGGGGCAGGGGTAATACTTGAACAATCAACCAATCGACTCCGCTCCGATTGCTTCGGAGCTCCGCTGATTGATTGGTTGATTGTTCAAGTATTACCCCTGCCCCGCCTCTTTGTCCATTTCCGGGACCCTCGTTAGATTAAATTCTGTCGCTTACTGTAGTTCAGTAACGCCATCCACCTCGCTACACGGAGAGACTTACACACAAACGCGCTTGAAGACTGGCTGCACGAAATCCGGAAAGTCCTGAATGATGGTGAAGGTTGCCTCGGAGATGGCGGACTGACCGAACTGCGGATACGCCACCTCCGTGCGGACCTCGCAGCAGGATTCCGGGAGGAGGGGCCGGTTGCTGCAGCCCTCACCGCAGACTCCGGCGCCGGTGACGCTGTCACTCCGTCCGAAGGCCGACGAGAAGGTCTCGCCGTTCCGCAGCTTGGTGTGAGAGAGGAGCGAGTCGAAGACCTCGACGTGGTTGGGCCTCAGCATGCGAGCGGATCGTTGTGCGGCGGCACCGTTGACCGACGACGACAACGTCTCGTTCGCAGCAGCTTCATCTGAACGGGCGCGGACCTTCATGAAACGGCCCGCTCCGGAGATGGTGGAAGACAGCAGTCGCATAGCCATACTGAAAGTCAGGCAAAAAAACACATTCTTCGATCGTTGATAATCTCTGAGATGGTAATTATTACGACCTTTCCATGAACGCAGACTACACATCTGGACTATATACAGCTGTGGTGAAATTACTTCTTCTGCCCACATCCAAACCCATGCGTCCACACATGTTAAGTCTATAAGTGGGCGTGCTGGAATGGGTGTGGGCTGAAGAAGTAACTCCGCCACAGTTGTATGCTTACATATTCATGGAAAACAGTACTGTACTGCCGCCACCACTTGGTACTGCTTTTTAGACTCACCCGTACAGTAGGACTGCACACACTGTGCTTCACTGCAGTCAAAATATACGGTGAATCTAAAACGCAGCACCAAATGATCGCGACTGTACAGTTGTATGCTTACACATTGATGGGCTTGCCGGAGGGATCTGTGGTGCATCTTAAACGGTCGTCCACCGCGTCGCCCCAACCGAAGGCCATGATTTTTTGACAAGGGGATGCTGTCGCATCGCCCAGCACGACGGCAGGAAAGGCTGCCCAAGCAAACATCGCGGAGGGGAAGATGAAAATCCAGACAGACACCGTCATCTTGTGGTTGACCGTTGATTATGCTTTCCGTAAGCTGCCGCGACGTGACGGAAAATAATTACGTGCGTACAAGGAAACCTTGCAAAAACGGACGAATACTCGTACTGCGAGTGCAAATCGCTCAAGACTGAATATATATCCTTCATTTATACAAGACAATCGGTTCAGGCATTTTGAATGGGACCTAAACCTTCCTGGCTGCTGAACCGGATCTTGACCGGGTAATTTCATGGCGCGAAAAGGACTCTTTGTTTATGAACCCTGCCTAGTTGTACGAAAGTGCTTCAAGGAGAAAGAAATTCATCACCAACAATCGCCTTGGCGAGCGTGATTGATAATTTGAGACATCATACGAGGTCAAGCAGCCTCCTCACTATCACACCAGGAATCGCGCACTTAATCGAGTAACGATTCGCTGTAAAAGTGCCTGCAATAACACTTTCACTTCGTCGAATGCTTCCCGATTGCCAAACACACGCTCCACGTTTCGGAATTTCTGTATTAAACAGAATAGGCTTATTGTTAGTCTTAACAGTAATCATGGATACTCATAGCTCGGAGGTGTACAAATGGAAATGGTTTATGGACACAATTCACAGTCAGCCACCAGTGAGTACAGCCACAGCCACGTACGAGCATGGTACTGTAAGTATGGTCCGGGTATTAGAGCGTCTCCGTTTACGTGGAATACAACACAATAGGAAGCTTGCGAAAGTTTCTCCCTTCAACTTCAAGACACGGAAATGTTTCCTACTCAGCCGCACACACCGGAAAAAACGTCCGAAATACTGTGCTTTCACGATTATAATGGTCGGTTTTTATACCCGGGCAGCGCACTCCTCCTGTGTGTGCTGAGTGTTGGCTGAGTGCCAACTCATGACACGGGCGCGTGTGACGGAGGCGGGGCTTAACCGACCGTTATAATCGTGAGAGTACAGTACAAACGAAACCAGCCCACTGCGGATAGATCCACAGGAGGCTCCTCCTGAACTATCCCACTATTGAGACTCTCAACAGGAAGACACCAAAATGGCCTAGATTTAGACACTCCTAAATCGAGACCGACATAAGACACAAAACTTGAGCTATTCCCTCCATCCAACCGATCGCAACCGAAGAACCGTGAGCACTGATTTATAAGACAGCAACGAGCAGAAACAACTGCATAGAACGAACGGAATGGCCGCCGAATTGGCAAACGGTAAACTACCCGCTATCTATCGCCTGGCGGTCAGACCGCACAGGCAAGAACACAACTGCAGACAAAGCGTTCTCTACACAAACAAACCACACAGAACAAAGCCCGAACAGCCTCTTAATTAATAAACAAATGATGCCGCTGCAAAACAACGAGCGAACACCAGCCAAACAGCTAGGGGTCCTGGGCAAAGAGGCGGGGCTAGGAATATTCAAGCTACCGAGCCTATTTCGAGAGCTGGGCTTGGTCTTCGGATGTTACAACGCATTTCAGGCTTTCAACGATTCTTCCTTTCATAGAACCTTAAATTGAGTCTTTTGAAGCTTAACGAGAGAAATCAACAGAAGATGATGAGTGTTGACTTCCCCGGGAGAACAGTTCTCCTGCAATATATGATGTCACGAAAGGTGAAAACACTGTACTGGAACATTGGAACTTGAGAAGTGGAGTTGGTTAATATTCCATTTCCATTGGAATCCCTACTGGAATTGAAACTCGCAAGTGTAGAACGGTAGGCCACCAAAGTAATCAGGACTCATATTAATGGCAACACGTGCGCGTGAGAATTTTAGAGCGGGATTTTCAACACAAATATTTGCTACAAAATATAACATCCTCGTTTACTATTTTGGTATCCCCTTTATTAATCATGGAAAAGTCTTCCGCTTACCCGCAAGACGTGGAGAAGTTGACCGCCCGAATCAGTCAATTCCCCGAGCAGCGACGCTCCGATTACGCCGCATACCTCGAGGAACGCGTCTTCCAAGTGATGGCCGTCATTCGCCCCTGGGGTCTCAACGGCGAAACGGCCAAGCTGCTCATCCTCGACGCCCTGGCGGAGGAGGAGCTGACGAAAGGCCTCCCAGCACCCCACGAGGAGGACGTGGAGGCAGTGTGGCGAAGCTGCTGGAAGATGGACAATGTGCAGAAGACACAGCGGGAGAGTGATCTCTCCCTGGCGCGACTCTACGACGGGGACAAAAAACCCGCCAAAGCGTTCTATACAAATTCCATGCCGCACGTTGAGGCGCGAACATTTGTGGATATCGGGGCGGATGTCACGGTTTTGCGGGAGGTGGCGGTGCGATTGGACGGGATGGAAATGGCGAGCAAGTTGACGGACGCTTTCGACGAGCAAGTGGCTAAAAAGTATCCGTCGTATGGGAATTCAGTGATTGCAGAGGATTCAGTGAGCGATCTGATAGCGGAGCGGCAGAAGCAGACGTTTCAGACGTAAGTTATGATTGAGTTTAATAAAGAAGGAGTGAGTTACCTTTACGCTGGCTTGGCCATTGGAGACTACAATTGATTGGTTGATTGACGCTTTGCAAACCTGCTTTTTATCTCGAGTTTGTTCGGTGGGTTGATGGTTTGATGCGGTGAAATGTACTTGTTCCGTTGGTCCGATTGTCAGTTGAATTGATCGAGATTACGCGTAGTTTGTGTTGTTGAATGCCCAATCGAAATGTGTTATTTTATGCAGCGGCGCTTGATCATAGAGGAAATAGAATGCAATTATGGTGAGCATTCCCGGTGGCAGTGCATTATGAATATCGTAATGCACTCCCAAGGATCAGTTCGTATGTGTGTGGGGCTTCGCCTTTTTGAAGGATGAGTTCACTATTAATTTCAGTGGCAGTGTTCAATAATTGATTCAATAGATGATTGATTCGTTTATTGATCATATTGCATTTTCGTTTACATTTTGCATGCAATGAATTTGATGCACTGATGTTTATGTTGTTGCTTTAGATTCAGTGAAGACGAGCCTGTCGATCCCAATCGTTGGGAATGGTTGAAGGAGAAGCAGCCTGATCTGCGCCACCACGAATCTGTGGAGATCCTGCGAAAAGTTCTCTTTGGCGGTGACGATGATAAGGCCCTAACCGACAGCGCTGACTCAATGCCTGCAGTTCGACGCACCCGAAACCACAGCATCTCCTCAGTCTCCAGTTCGGGATCTCGACAAACTTCGGTGGCCGCTGAGTCGGCTGCGAAGAAGATGAAAGGTAGTGGTGGCACGACCGCGCAGAAGCGTTCGTCGGCCTCCAAGCCGGCAAAGACTGTGACACCTTCGTCCAGTAAGAAGGGAAAAAAGTAGACACTGCGCCACTGCGCTATGGTGTAGGGAGTTTCTTCCACTTCCTTGGGCCGAGCATGTCCCACCTATTCTTACGATTTTGTGACTTTCACAGATCGTTCCTTGATCTTATGTTGAACGGAATCTATCACCGTTTGTTGTTGACCGATGTTCGTTGGCTTTTGTCGGACTTGTTTTTTTCTTTATTTTAATTGCAATGTACACATCTTGGAGCTGTATGTGTAAATGGAATATTAATAATTTTCATAGAAAACAGCTGCTTGGACGGAAAGTATAGGAAGACAAAAATCACTAGAAAACGGCATATTCTAACCGAATTCAAAATAAGGCTGCTTAATAAAATCACAATGCTAAAAGGCACATACAGGATGTTCCCATATGTTATCAACACTCGGATCCACCGTCCAGACTGGTCATGGTTTTTGCGTAGACGACCGGACTGGCCGTTTTACCGCTGGGAACTTTCATCGCTGGCACTGGCGGCGTGAACGCGGCATCCGTCAAAGCTGCCACCGAATCGAGCGATCCAGTTTCCTGAAAACTGGCGGAGTCGCTTTCCGAATCGAAGAGTTTGCCATTACGGGCACTGCCGAGTGATCGGACATCGTCGGCCGATATGATGGAATCGGACCGTGACACTTCCGATGTGATAGAACCTCGTCGTTTTAGTCCCGCAAACCCGCCCGGACGTCGACCGGATTTCTTGGCCGCAGCCGGGATGGTGGACAAGGGTGGTGGCATTAAAAAGGCATCCCCTTCTTCGGGTAGGAAAGGCCCAGGCGAGCTGATACTCTCTTTCATCTCCTTTATGTTGCCTTGCGAGGTGTTAAATCGGCGCATCATCGAGCTGCGGATTTTGGAATTGAAGGATCCAACTCGTCTGACACTGGCGTTAAAAGCCTGCAAAACAGGAGCCGTAAAGAAATAAAATAAGGTGCAAGAGAAAAGACTAGACGGATGGAAAGACAAAAAGACACCGGACGGAAAGACAAACAGATACAAAGACAAAAGCCAACAGACGGAACATCACGCATTCAAAGAGAATTTTTTCCTACATGAGAAAGTGTCTTCGGCTTGCGATGCAGCGTTTCGTAGCTGGAGGAGTGAGAAGTACTACTCCTCGGCACACTGTTGAAGTAGAAGTTGGCCGTCTTACCACTGCAAAAACGGACGAACACCTCATAAAGATCACACAGCTTTATTTACGCGTGAGACAAGGCGAACCTCGACGGAGCAATAAATTTGTTTACACTGCACCTGTAATCCACCGCGTCGCGATCGGCATGGCACTCAGTCACCAAGACGGCCATGATATCCGGTCGGTTGTGCTGCGCAGCCACATGCAGACTGGTGTAACCTGCACGCGACAACGCCTACACGACCAAAGAAAAAGTGGTGCTCTTAAACTATCTCCATGTCCAAAATAAATTCAAAATTCTGAGCTGAGTGGATGTCCTGAAAATGACATGCAACTTACATTCAAGTTAGCTTCATATTTATTGACTAGTAGCAGGGCCAGTTCAATGTTTCCATGACGGGCCGCCCAATGAAGAGCCGTCCAACCTGTTGAAGAACAAATATCACGTTTTAGTTAAAGTTTCTAATAGACATACATCATACGTAACATAAACAGTATTATTTTTCTAGTGAATTACATTTCACACTGATATCTTAAAATTAAAGAAATACAATGGTTTATGTAATGGTTTACATTGATTGATTGGTAGAATTTAAGTCTTCCCAGGGAATTACCACTTCCTGGTTGTCGCACTCTAGCTAGTCGCGGTTCCTGTGCGATGATACTCTTCAGAGATTCCATGTCATTCTTTCCGCAAGCTACGAACCAGGAACCCATCAGTGCACTGTCGACCATCATGACACCAGCTGAATCGTCTATCGCTCCAGATTGCCTCCGTGAGAGCAACAGTTCCTTTTTCGGCTGATCCGATTCCAGAAGGGCTGTCAAGGCTGCCGATGGCTTTCGTGGACGAAGCTTCACTTTATTAGCCGCTTGTGCTGAAAACAAACATTATTCGGTCTTGATTATGGAATAAAAAATATACTCCTGCGCGGTGACAGTTGAGAGACCAACCGTTCAATCAATCAATTCCTTGGATCGATCAATCGAACGCACTGTTTAAATCGACCAATCAACAAATCAACCTAATTGTTTAGGTAGGAAATTACTTCGCATCAATAAAAACGACTTTTCACGCCTCGATCATACCTGCGAGAGATTGCTCGATAAGTCCACCATATCCCTTGACGAGTCCCGGCCGAACAGGCGTGCCATTTTTCAGCTCGTCAGCCACGGTTGCTGTCGTTACTGTACCATCAGACGAAGGATTAGTTATGGACGATTTCCTCGATCCACTTTCACTGGGGCTGTTCTGCTGGTTTTCGTCCATCGTCCACAGATTGTTGACCTAAAGCTGGTGCAAAGAGGCACTTCACAATTCAAGTGTGACTGTACCAAGGTCGACTACGCCAGCAATTATTTTAATTTAAGTTTAGTGCGCATTTTCTATGTGGAATGAATGAAAAACTGCAACAAACGCGCTGTTCGAATGTTCCCTCATGCAATCGTACTGTTCACTCACTCTTTAGATTTGTTCTTTTGTTCTTCGAATCTGTTCCGTGCGTATTAAGTTTGTTCTTTCTTTCATCCCGACGTGTTCCCTCCTGGTCGGGTAAAAATGCATTTTCATTTCCTCCGAAATTCTTCGCCTGGACATTTGCAATTAAGGCTTCCAGCATATGGCAGACAAAAGATCCAAATCTCTACTCATCACAGTTTTCGGGCTGCCGGGAGCCGGAAAATCATTCCTGTGCAAGGCTATTCAGGACGCGATCCTGACTAAATCATCATTGTCACCAACATCAGCATCTACAATTCCCACCGTCATTACAGTCTCCTACGACGTGCTGATCCCGCAAATCCAGCCCCTCTTGTGGAAAGGCCAACGCAGAACCGTTCTCAGTGCATTATCTCTCATCTACCGTAAAAGTACGGACGAGAAAACCACACTGGACGATGAATCGACCGAGGAAGCTACTAAGATGGCGGAGACCATTCTCCAACTCAACGGTCTCTCCTTCCATTCTACCGCGTTCCGTCGACCCTTCGTTTTCTTGCTGGACGACAACTTTTATTACCGGAGCATGCGCTATGAAGTGTACCAGTTGGCGGTGACTTTGCGGATGGGATTTCGCCTAATCTTTATCGACGGCGACTGTGATATTTGCCGCGAGCGAAACGCTCGACGATCAGCACCCGTTCCGAATGAGATATTTGAACGAATGGCAGGTAAAATTGTAGATTGGTTGGGAGGGTTGTTGTGAACTCGGTTGAATTTTGACGGTTTCAGGCCTTTTGGAGCGGCCGGAGACGAAATACCGCTATGAGGAGAATTCCCGGGGTTTCAAGTCGAATTGGCAGCAAGAAGAGTTGGATGATGCGATCGCATGCATTCTGAACGACACGCAGACTCCGTTCATTTGGTCACAAGATCTGGAGGGTATGAAGGACATGGAGGAAGTCGGATTGAAGTGGAAAGACGGGACCACGAAGGGAGTGAACCATACTGCGGATCTCATATTGAGGGGACTGGTTGCGGAGAGGCTACTGGCTGCTGCTATGATTGCTGATCGGAAGGTTGCTGCGGGCAACAAGAGGGATGATGTTGCAAACGACGTGGCTACGATTATCGCCTGTAAGAGGATGGTGTTCTTGCAGTTCAAGAAGATGGACGTGACAACATTAGACATGGCGATGGATCGAGACCATTTGAAGCAGTGGCTGAGTGACGCTTTTGAAGAGACTTATCAGAAGGCTTGCAGTATTTTTCCCACGAAAGAACATCTCGGCACTTGAGCCTGCCTCTGATCTGAATATAAATGAGTATTTCTTGCAATCTCACTGTGATCGGCTATTGAATTCCGAATTTCGAATCTTCTCCGAGTGGGTTCAATTGGTATCGATGATCTTTGTGCTTGATTTGACGATCGGTTAGTCTGTCAAATACATGATTGTAGACTGTAGTTTACCAGTGATCATTCAATCAAGTCGATCGCTTGGGTGCTGCTGCTACAGTCAACGACAAGGTTGAGTACACTGGAGGGTCCGGGGACTGAGCAATAGAGGCGGAGCAGGGGGTGGTTTTGAAACAATCGAACAATCAACCACCTGACCTGCACTGCCCATATAACTTTCAATTATTGCTAGTAGCTACTGCCTGTAGTATCACGTAATTGATTGATTGAATATTTGATGTGGTCAAGAACAAACAGAAACTTTGCAGGAACAAACGGAAACTTTACAGGAACAAACGGAAACTTTGCAGGAACAAACGGACCACGTCAAATATTCAATTAATCAATCACTTGACGGTAGTGTAGGTCAAGTGGTAGATTGTTCGATTGTTCCAAAACCACCCCCTGCTCTCTCTGCTGTCCCGACCCTCCTGTGTACTCAATCTGTCGACTTTACAGTATGAACCGTATCAGCTTCAAATGTACTGTAAAGTCATCTGACAGTCAGCTGTTCACGACAGTTTACGCACGTGGCCAGAACGCTTTCGGGTAGTTCTAACTTGGACGTTAGCTCAATCGCTTCTGTATTATCCGGTTGAGGTAGGCGCAGGACCTACTCTATTACCGCAGCCAATCTCGAAATTGGCTGCAAGTCCGTCTCGCCAGCGTTCTGGTCACGTGTTTAGAACAACAGTGCGAGCGTTTTACGGATTTGTTCAATCTGTTTTACTTTTCTCTAGGTTTATTTTCTTTTACCTCCTTCATCCTTCCTCACACACGCCATGGCACAGCTCTCATTCTTTGTGAAAAATGCCAGCTTGAGTTGCATTCCATCTGGCTTGCATAAATTGAGGACGCTAACTCCACCGCTTTCTCTTCTGTCTCGACGTCTTTTCGCTAGCGATGCCGCTCCGGTTGACGACAAAATTTACGGCCTCTCCCAGGACTTGCAGGAATTTCGAGCAACGGTATTTAATTTCGCTCAGAAGGAGTTGGCCCCCAAGGCGGCCGTCATCGATCAGACTAACGAATTTAAAGAACTGCGAGCCTTTTGGAAGGGACTGGGAAATTTAGGTTTGCTGGGAGTTACTGCACCAGGTATAAGTGAATCGAGAGTTTACACTTGCTTGGATCTCATTGTTGGAAAGTTTTGAAAAAAACATCGAGAGTCAAGGATGCTATTATATATTGCAACCGTAGACAGTGCTGGCCTTACTCTGATTTATTGATTGAGTTGACTTGTAAGTTCCCTTCCCGTCCTCCCGTTGATTGGTTCATTGCGTACAGTAGTTGTTTACAACTGTTTAAGTGAAGGAAAGCAGCATTGATTGATTGATTTCTTTGTTCTTGACTTTTTAACACAAAAGCTGTGTGAATAAGCTTACACAGCTTTCCTTCTCTAGCTGTGCAAAGGATTTCCTTACACAGCTTGTGCGAAAGCTTGATTTCTTTGTTCTCGATTTTTTTAATTCTGGTGTGTTGATGTAGTCGTTCTATGGCTATTAAATGGGTCCAATTTGCTCTATTTTCAGAACAATACGGAGGGATTGGTATGGGCTTTTTGGCCCACGTTGTCGCCCAGGAAGAACTGTCGCGTGCGAGCGGAGCGATCGGACTCAGCTACGGCGCCCATTCGAATCTTTGTGTGAATCAGATCGTTCGGCATGGCAGTGAGGCACAAAAGAAAAAGTACCTGCCCAAAGTACGTCTTCACCTTTCACCAAGCAAACCACTTGATTTGATGTCGGATGAACGCGTGAATCGATTTTCCCTTTCATTATGCTAGTTGATCAGTGGGGAACACATTGGCGCGCTGGCGATGAGCGAAAGTGGCAGCGGAAGTGACGTCGTTTCGATGCGGACAAAGGCCACCAAGGACGGCGAACATTACGTTTTGAACGGCAGCAAGTTCTGGATAACTAACGGACCCGACGCGGATACTTTAGTGGTTTACGCGAAAACCGACACTAAAGCCAAGCCGAAGCACTCCATTACCGCCTTCCTAATTGAGAAGGGAATGCCGGGCTTCAAAACGTCTCCCAAACTGGACAAGTTAGGCATGCGGGGATCCAACACGTGTGAGTTGATCTTTGAGGACTGCAAGGTGCCGGCGGAGAATATCCTGGGGCAAGTGAACCAGGGCGTGTATGTGTTGATGTCGGGATTGGACTATGAGCGACTGGTGCTGTGTGGCGGACCGCTGGGCATCATGCAATCGGCATGCGATACTGCCTTCAAGTATGTCCATGAGAGGGAACAGTTTGGGCAGAAAATCGGGACATTTCAGGTCAGTGCTGTAAAGGACTTACCGAAGGAGACGCCTGGAACGACGCACACTGGAATAGTCACTTGTCGGTTGTTTTTGAGGCATGGTTTTAAAAGAAGGGGACTGACAATATGCCCAGTGGAATTCTCATGAATACTTCAGAAATATTTTGTAAATAGCTTAAATCTAATCGGTTAATTAATTACAATTAATTTGGTCGTTGATCAAGTTGAGCACTTGAATTCTATTAAACGAAAACTAATTTTGGGCACTGACTTTGTCGATGTTTCTCTTTTTCCTTCGACCATCAGATTCTTATAAAACAACCAAAAGAAGTTGCGAGTCCAGGGTTCGCCATTCCAGGTCCTGAGAAAGTGAACCTGGACCGTTCCGGAACGCTTCCATCGTACCCAGTGTTACTGGCTTATAGTTGTCCGGTTGTTAATTTTTGTATTCTCTTCTCGTGTAGTTAATGCAAGGGAAGATAGCCGATATGTACACCACTCTGAGCGCTTGCCGGTCGTATGTCTACAACGTCGCAAGGGCTGTGGACGACGGACTGATCTCGCCGAAGGACTGTGCCGGTGCCATCATGTACTGCGCGGAGAACGCGACTCAGGTGGCGCTCCAGTCCATTCAGGCTCTCGGCGGAAATGGATACATCAACGACTACCCAACCGGGCGATATCTGCGGGACGCTAAACTGTACGAAATCGGGGCGGGGACGAGTGAAATTCGTCGCTCCCTGATTGGAAAAACCTTAAACAAGGAATATGGTTTGTAATTGTACTACTCAAAACTGGGACCGTCGCTCAAACCTCCTTCCGCGCTTTAAGCAGCCTTTTTATCTCTGTTATAGATCAGTGAAATTTTAGTTTTATTATTACGGCGATAGATGTTTGTTTTGTTGACTTTGAACAAATCCTTAACCTTTTCGTTCATTTTTTTCTAACGATGATCCAAGCGCCTCATTATTATTATAATGAAAGCTTTCCTCCTATACATATAGGAGGCCTCCAGGCCCAGGCCACAGGCCGTCAAAGTTGGGCCATGAACAGGCCTGTATCATGCCTGTACTCTTCGTTATAATGTCTGTATTTTATTCAGACTTAATGTTTTGAGCACGAGAGGGGAGAAGACCCCCCAACAGTACCATAACAGCACACTGACAAATACGTACGCTAAAAGGAACCACAGCGACAATATATGTCTGAAAAGTAGCAGCTAAAAACTGTAGTAGTACGCATACACATATCACCGGCTATGCAAACGGCATTCAAATAGAAAAGCTCCGGTAGAAAAAAGACAGGCACGACGGGGGGTTAGTGTTCTGCAGAAGTTGTTGTAGTGGTAGTAGAAACCTCAGCTGCGGAACTGGTCTTCATGCTCGTGCGGACCAGCTGTGTGGACTCGTTACTGGCGTATGTTATGACCCGAACGGTAGAATCACTACGGTTCTCTCCTACTATAAAAATTTGAATACAACAGTTAGTTATTGTTAATTCCTCTCATGCTTCCCAGAGGAGGGTATTCTGCAGGAGACGAGGCACATAACGCGAGGTGAGAGTGAGGAGAGAGAAATGGAGAGAGGTAGGTAGGTAGAGACGTACACCCGACACCATATAGAGGAAGAAGAGGTTCCCGAGGTAGGTATACACTGGACCGCTCAGTGGTGCTCACCCAATACTTTCAGGAACGCTGAGCAACTGACATCACCCGCTGGACTCCGCGCTATGCATTTGTACTCCTGTAGAGAGGAAACAAGGTAAAATTATGGTTAGGAAATCACTGGAAATATCGGCAGTTAAGTCGAAACTTACCCCTTCGTCCTCGTGAAACGCCTCGGTGATGACCAGCGTACAGATGTTGCCGGAAATGAAGGTACGGAAGTATTTCGAGTTCTTCACCACGTTCGGCCCCTTGTACCACCGTACTTCGGGTTCTGCGGCGAAACCGTCAATTAGGAAAGATATTGAAACGAAGCGTGCAGCAACGGAACACATTAGACACTTACGAGGAGTTCCGACAATACTGGCGCGGAAGGTGGCGGACTCGCCTTCGTAGACTGACACATCTTGTGGCTGTTGGACCACCTCGGGCCGTGAGACTTGGCCAGCCGACGGCCGGCTTACTGCTTGCTGTTGCGGTGTAGCACCTGAATAACACCAAACGTGAGAAAGGTTAGGTATGGACGGATGGACAGACCGACAGACATACAGACAAACAGACAGTCAGACATACAGACAAACAGACAGACAGACAGACAAACAGGCAGGCAGACAGACAGGCAGTCATTACCCTCGATGGTGAGTTGACCGGAGCAACGTGCCTCGCCGCCCTCGTTGACGGCCACGCAGTCATACCACCCAGAATCATCCGGCGTAGCGTCAAGAATCATCAATTGATGTAGTTCGTTGTCTCGGACTGGCTTAAGTCGGTGGGATGGCGTTAGCTTCTGGCCGTTTTTATACCATGAAATGCTGATGGGCAGGGACCCGTGGACACGTGCCTCCAATCGGACAACCTCCCCGGCTTTGACTTTGGTGTCATGAACGGTGTCTGAGAAGCTGGGCGGAGTGGGGCCACTCGACTCGCCCGAATACGCCTCTGAAACCCCAATAAACACTCATTACATACCCGTAAAAATTTCCGTCATAAGCTGATTTAATAACAAGCCTTACCTTCAACAATCAAGTTGGCCGTGCTTTGAGACATTCCACCTTCATTGATCGCTTTAACCGTGAAATTTCCGCTATCCTCCAAGTACACTTCCGGAACGAACAGCGTCGAAGTGTCTCCCGTGGTCGTCACCTGGAAGTCCGGTGAGTTGACAATTTGGTAGCTCTCCCGGTACCACTCTATCCGCGGTGTGGGTTTCCCGGTGAACCGACAGACAAACTGCGCCGACTTGCCCTCCGACACCCGACACGGTTCCAGCCGCTGGACAAACTTCGGTGCGGTCAAGTCTGCCGGCAACGGCCCTGAGCCGGGAGCCATCACCTTCTGGACGCTCTGGCGTTTACTCTCCGACGTCTCTCGCTGCTGGACGTAGCGAATCTCAGTGAGGTTACCCTTCTGCAGGCGCTGTGTGTACTCCGATTCCTGCGCGGACATCTGAAGGTCCTCCGACCCGGTCGCCATCGGCAGCTGCGCAGGCTGAGTCTGGCCTTGGACAACCCGTTTACGGTTGATGTCGAGGTGCTCCTCGTGGCTGCTCTGGTCGAGTGACTGCTGGTTTAGAGTGATGGCCGGGCTCGGCGGTTTCGGCGGGAGCTGCGGGCTTTGGGCTTTCCTTGCCCAGGCCGGCTGCTCGGCCTCCTGCTTGGCGGCGGAGTTCTGGCGCAGCCACGGCGGCGCGGGACCGCTGGACGCCGGCGACGGGGGTTGTTGACGGGGTTTAGGTGCAGGAGGGGGAGCGTGTTGTTGTGATGTCTGTTGTTGCTGCTGAATCTGTTGCTGATGCTGTTGTTGTTGGAAGATGTTGGTTTGCTGTGTGGAGGTGAAGTTGGATTCTTGGGAGAACTGGTTCTGTTGTTGTTGTTGTTGCTGCTGCTGCTGCTGGGGCTGCGCTGCTGCGGCTGCGGCTGGGGCTGCGGCTGTACCTGTAGAACAAAAGCAGCTGCAGATGTAATACAAAATTATATGCATATGACAAATACATAAATCGTAAACTTATTGTTATTAGGGAATACACGATGGTGCAAGAGAAGTAATTTTGACTCATCATATTACTTTGCCAATCTATTTTACTGTCACCAGAAAACTTGTCTGACTTGCTAGCTGCGCTAGTGGGCTGTACGATAATGTTTAACTGAAACCAAATTTTTCAGACGAAAACTAGTTTCAACGGTTGTGTTTGTATACGAGATGACTGAACTCTTAGTCTCATGGTCATTGTTTAATTTGTTGTGTTTTTCTGGGTCTCATGGACAGGACTTGATTGGAAAGATTTCTGCCGCTATTATACGTAATCTACTATATGCCAAAGATGTCACATTGACTTGTGGCTGTAGCCTGTAACAGGATTTAATATACATGAAAATAAGGTTCCTTCCTACTGTACTTTATGAAATCTTGGAATTCGGTATCTTACCGGCTTTCTTGCGACTGGCGGAGATTGAGGAACTACTCTGGGTTGCATGTGCTGTGCCTGTGCTGTTGCACCTGTTGCTGCCACTGAGTGGTTTGCTGCTGCTTAACTTGTTGTTGCTGTTGCCACTGATTCGACTGTTGCTGCTGCTGCTGCTGTTTAAAGTCAACCGTCACGTCCGTGGAGCTTTGCCGCTGCGGAGTAGCTCGGAGTGTGATGTCCACTTGTTGGTTGGGTCGCTGGTTATTCTGACGGGGAGTGGGTCGTAGGTCGACATGCTCCACTTGTTCAGTCGTGATCTTGCCTTTTACAGAGCTGCTGTGCTTGAGCTGTGCTTGAGTCCGGTAATCGCTTTGGGTTGTGACGGTCAGCGTGGTGGACGTGGTGGCCGAACCTTCAGGATTTTGGGCAACCACCACAATCTCACCGGCATCATACTGACGAGTGCGCGGAATTTCCAGCGTGTTCATCAGTCCGTCGAAGGATATTTTGAAGTGTGATGATCCCTTAAACATTGAACATTTTCGTCACACTAGTGACAAGAATGAGGCGCTTCATTGTGAGCTGCATATGAAAGAACGTTGTACCCAAAACTTGTCTGTCTGTCTGTTTGTCTGATTGTCTGATTGTCTGTCTGTCTGACTGTCTGATGTCTGTCTGTCTGACTGTCTGTCTGTGTCTGTCTGTGTCTGAGCTGATTGTCTGTCTGTCTGTCTGTTTGTCTGATTGTTTGCCGGCCTGCCTGCCTATTTATCTGATCGACATTAACTTACAGAAATAATGAGCTGTCCATTCAGCATCCAAGACACTCTTGGTTTGGGGTAGCCAGCAACCTTGCATTCGAACTTTGCTGGCTCTCCTTCCTTGGCTTCAATCGGTCTAGGCTTGACTGTGAACTCCGGCTTTGATCTTTGCTTCCGATCGCTGGGAGATTCATAAGGTATGGGTCCCCTAATTGAGATAAAATTATTCATTCTGTCTCGTATGCCAAATGCAAGCATGTGATGATATAATAATAATAATAATAAATAATAATAATACAATAATTCCTCTTACTTGGTCAGCAGGTCTCGCTCGATTTCGTCCAATCGTTCCACACCCTTCTCCATGCCTTCCGGCAACTGGGTGGTGGTGATGACGCTGTCCTTCGCAGTGACTACAATAGTCGTCCGAGTGACATCTTGACCCAGCTCGTTGACCGCTCGAGCGACATACTCTCCACTGTCTTCCGCGTAAACATACAGAATGTCCAGCGAGACATAGCCGAAATCATTCGTCATCTTGAATCGATGACCTAACAAAAACAAGACATACACAAAATATCAGATATAATATAACTAATAAATATGTTCCACTCATTTTTGCCAGGCCAGTTTTAGAATGTACTGACCCGATCGCAGAGGCTGGCCCCGGAAGTACCACTCAATCTGGCAGTCGAGTGGCTCGACACGGCAGTCAATGTGGATGGTGTTGCCTTCCAGGGCTTGGACGTTTTGCGCCAGCTGAGTGATGAAATGCGGCGGCTGTTTGACCACCGGCTTGTCCTCCGGCAGTGGAGCATTCGGCATCTCCAGTTCACGGAGTCGCGCCAGGTTGGCCCCACCGGGGGCCTGCGAATCGAGGATGATGGATTTTTTGCTCATCACACGGAGATCGGTGCTGGTCTCGGCCACACCGACTGATGTCTTTGCTCGACATCTACACAGGCAATGCAATCTGGTAAATCATGAACGAAGAAATAGCGGTATAAAAGACTGATGGAAGCTTACGTGTATGTGCCTGTGTCATTGGGCGTGACACCGTTAATTTCCAGCATGACAAATCCGAAATCGTTGATATTACGGATCCGTGAGCCGGTCACGATGGGACGACCGTTGCGGAACCACTCCACAAGGGCACTGGTCGGCTCGATGCGGGCCTCAAAGTGGGCGACGTCACCCTCGCTCAGGTCAACTTGGTGGTTCAGTTGACTGGTGAATCGAGGTAGCTCATCCGGCCGATCTTGAATGACTGGCTGGAGGTGTTGGCTGTCCATGGACTGCTCCAGCTCTTGCAGCTTCCGGAGACTGGCCGGTTGGGAGGAGTCATAGACAACGCTCTTGAAAGTCTGGACTTTGAGGTTGACCTCCGATCTCGCCTCACCCAGCTCGTTCCGTGCCACGCATCTGAATTGCCAAAAGCATAAACATCTCAATTTAAAGCAGGATACAAACAGGCAGACCAAGGAGGATGGATGGACGGGCGGATAAACAGACTTGGACACTACACACAAGACACAGACAGACAGACAGACAGACAAGCAGGGAGGCAGGCAGGCAGATAAACAAACAGACAGAGCGACAGAGCGACAGACAGAGAGACAGAGAGACAGAGAGACAGACAGAGAGACAGACAGACAGAGCGACAGACAGACAGACAGACAGACAGACAGACAGACAGACAGATAGGCACACAGACTGACAGACTGATAAAAATTGGCCATTAAATGATTACTTACGTGTATGTGCCAGCATCTAGTCCGCGAACCCCGGAAATCTCCAAGATTATGAAACCAAAGTCATTAATCCTATGGAATCGCGATCCCACATCAATTGGCTTTCCGTTGTGGAACCATTCAATCCTCAAAGTATTGTCGTTGGCGGGCTCCACACGTAGTTCGAAATGAGCCATTCCACCCTCCTTGATGTCTACATCGTGGGCTTTCGAGAGGAATCTCGGCGCTGACGACGGCCCAACCACAGTCTGATCCGGAACGTACGTATGCAGAGAGGCGCTTTCTAGATTTTGAATCTGTTGGAGTGACCGGTCTCGCATGTCTGCCGGCAGTTGAGAGTCGAAGGTCAAGCCCTTTTTGCTTTCGACCTGAACGCTTGCCGTGGTCACCGCTTCACCGGCCTCATTGCGTGCGACGCAACTAAAGAGCCAAATGTTATTAAAAATAAATAAGAGCACTGCGGTTTTTCGCTTTAAATTTTCCGGCCACGAAAATCATTTTCTCATTGACTGAACTCACGTGTAAGTTCCGGAGTCCTCGCCGTAGACGGGGGAAATTTCCAACACAACAAATCCGAAATCATGGATTGTTTTGACACGTGAACCTAGAGATTAAACACGATTCGTCAAGGCAATGAATTAGATTAGATTCTTTATTCATATTTTCATACCGTGAATAATCGGTTTGCCATTCCAGTACCATTCAACGGTCAATCTTGGATCCTTTGCAGGCTCCAGGGTTGCCTGCAAATGAATACTGTCTCCTTCCTTGGCGCCGCTAACGTTCTGGAACGGCGTGGTAAAACGAGGACATTGCTGTGGACCAACTCCTACATATAGAATTTCAGTTAAACAATTGTTTAAAAGCTGAGAAAAAATCACAAAAGTTTACCGAGTTGACTTAGCGTGCTGGAAGCCTCGTCAACGCCCAGGCTGTTGTGTACTCGGACCGTCACATTTCCAAAGTCTTCCAGACGGGTGTAAAGAATATCCAGAGCGATAAAGCCAAAGTCGTTGATCTGTTTCACGCGGTGACCGGCCAGCAAGGGTCGTCCGTTGATGAACCATTCCACTTTCATGTCTACGTCGTCGGTGGGTGTGATGCGGGTTTCAAAGTGCGCCGGAGCGCCCTCGTCGACAGCAGCCGGCCGGAGCGGACCGAGAATCTTTGGGATCTGTTTAACCTTATCGGCGATCTCCGGAATATGAGGACCTGATGGCGTCTCCAGTCTTCGGATTTTTTCAAGACTTTCCGGATGTTGCGTGTCCAACAAAAGCCCACGTTTGCCTGAAGAAAACACGATCGATAAAAAACAGACATATCTAGTTCTGCAATCCAAATACAGACACGTAGACATTCAGACATTCAGACATTCAGACAGACAGACAAACAGACAGACACACAGATAGACACACAGATAGACACACAGATAGACACACAGACAGACACACAGACAAACACACAGACAGATAGACAGACAGACAGAC
>LRSR01009065.1:0-11267 GCA_001579985.1 Hypsibius dujardini | reverse complement strand
GTCTGTCTGTCTGTCTGCCTGTCTGTCTGTCTGTCTGTCTGTTTGTTTGTTTGTCTGCCTATCTGTTTGTACATTGTCTGTTGCCTGTCGAACCTACCTCGACCCTTGATGGCCTGACTCCACAAAATGGCCGAGACATCTCTCGTCCATGATTGCTTCTCTTCGGCACTCGACGCCTGCAGTATGTAGTTGTCTCCAAGCTTTCGCTTGCGAAACCAGATCTCGAATCGCGTCTGACTGTCGCCGAGTTGTTCCGTCAGGCCGACCTCGGTTGTCTATAACAGCAAAAGCACTCGTGATTTTGTCCCACAAGCGTGTTCCCCGTTTTCTACAATGCACTTTCTATAATGAAGAGTCCTGCATTCCTCGTCCGTGTCTTACCTTGATGCTGTTTTTGTACTGATACGTTTCACAGCCGTGCCGGTCCTTCTTCACTTTGCTGAAGAGGATGATCTCCTCGAAAAGGAACACCCGACGAGATCGTTTCTTCCCGGCCACCCAGACTTCCATGTCGTCTTGCCGGCATAATCGACCTTGTTCCTTGATGTTGACGTCACAGTCCCGTAAGAGATCCATCGCTAACAGATCGTTACCGTGACGTAATTGGAACTTTACCATCTCCTCCGCTGCCTGAAACGAAACGGAAATTCCGTTTGTTCATCTATTCAAGTGACCTCATGGGTGCATAGACTAATTGTTCCCTTTGTGTTCTATCTGTCT
The DNA here is from genome assembly GCA_001579985.1 of Hypsibius dujardini. Taxonomy (NCBI): domain Eukaryota; kingdom Metazoa; phylum Tardigrada; class Eutardigrada; order Parachela; family Hypsibiidae; genus Hypsibius; species Hypsibius dujardini. Next base: position 10,547 of record LRSR01009065.1, on the reverse strand, counting down.
GTGTGTTGTCTGTGTGTTCCCTTTGTGTTCCACCTGTGTGTTCCCTTTGTGTTCCATCTATGTTCCCTTTGTGTTCCACCTGTGTGTTGTCTGTGTGTTCCCTTTGTGTTCCATCTGTGTTCTCTTTGTTTTCTATCTGTGTGTTCTCTTTGTGTTCTATCTGTGTGTTCCCTTTGTGTTCTATCTGTGTGTACCTGTAGTCTTTCCCATTCGGGGTCAGTTCGGGGACAAAGTTTCAGCAGCTGCTTCAACAGTCCCGCGTATTTGACCATTCGCTGTACTGGTTTTAGGAGGTAACTGGATAAGTCCATTTTGTCCTGGAGCTTCGACTGTCTTGCCTTGAAGTAAGAGTTTCCACATTCGGCCATTAATTCATCTGATTTTGGCTTGTTGTGCGTATACAAGGCGTACAAATAAAACTGCCGTTCCTATATTGGACAGAAACAAAAAATGTTTGGATTACCAAAAGCTGCGGACAAAAAGTGCCTGGAAGAACTCACAAACTTCTGGAAAACCTGGCCGAGATGAAACGGGGACGATTCACAATGGCGAACCGCTTGAAGGAAATCATTCTTGTGGAAATCGTAAATTTTGGTGATGTTGCCAAACACCACATTTCCTTTGCCCCGGAGGATTTGAGGGACTGAGTCTTTCGAGACGTCCGGCAAATAATTCTGCAAGGAGGTAACAGTTCTTACAGACACAGGAAGGCTGACTCACTGACTCAAAAACTGGAAGACAACGGACACAGACAAACAGACAGGCAGACACACAAACACACAGACACAAACAGAACCACAGACAAACAGACACACAGACACACAGACACACAGACACACAGACACACAGACACACAGACACACAGACAGGGAGACAGACAGCCAGGGAGAAAGACAGGCAGACAGACATGGAGGCAGACAGACAAACAGGGAGACAGACTTACATCGATGACAAACTTCAGCGCCAAAATGTAATCAATCTCTGTCTGAATCAGTTCCTGCAGGGTCATGCTAGCACTGTTCCCGTGTTCGGGGACACTTCGGAAACCACCGTAACTGGCCGCATCCGCTGAATGACAAATGGACAAGTGCGAATTCGACGTCGGAATGGTCCAGGACTCGCGCCGACTCAGACGAGCCAGATCAGCCTCGGCAAAGTCATCATCCTCAAAGCACTCCCCGTTCGTCTCACTGCGTCCCCGCGATTCCGAGCGGTTCTGCGGTCCCTCCGCGCCCTGCCACGTCTGACTGCGCCGCATGTTCCCGCGAAGCCTCCGCTCCGCCGTGGTGCCAGGCGGGCCGCCGCAGGACACAGTGTCGGAGCAGATGCGTTCGCTCTCCGTGGTCGTGGCGGAGGAGGAGGAACACGCTGAACCGAGGGGAACAGAGTCGGTCCCGTTGGTGCTGTCCGCGTCGATGTACGGCGTGTCGGAGCAGCTCGAGGTCTCGTCCATCTCCGGGATGCTCGCTTGCCGGAACGTCGAACTCCGATGCAGATTGCAGTCTAGGAGGATGTGTGACATTTTATCACGTGTTTCACAGAAAAAAAGGCATAAAATTGCGAACAGAATACGGTGACAAGACATAGGCTTTTTCCGATGGCTAGTCGGTGAAAGCATATGTAGCCCCGCACCTTTAGAAGATTAGGGGGAACCAATAATATGTAACAGTGTTTGTCCGACCTTCTGTCGGTAGTTATTTTGTGAATAATGTTGTTTAATATATTTAGTCCAAATTTAAATTTACACGAATGACGACTTGGAAAATTATTAAAAAAGTCGCGCGCTTGCCCTCATTTTCGCACACTTAGTTCAAGTTAAAAAAAATTCAGACTGGGATTCTGTACAAACCACTAAGCCACGACCGCACATACCAATTTCAAGTCGTTTATCAACGCGCGGAAAATAAAAGTATTATCACATTATCAAAACTAGACCGCTCGGGTCTTGACTGGACATTGCAACCCATTTTCTCTTCGGATTTCGAAATCCGAGTTGACGAGCTATTCAGTTGTCCAGGAGTCGAGTCAGTAATATTTTCCCTTGTTTCAAGTGCGTTTGTTACAAATTATTGGTAAACAAAATGGAATGAACTTTTGAGCAGCGAAATTTGCCACGCACGAACCTCGAATGGTTTCACATGTTATTCCGGAGTCCCTTCGACTGATGGATCGTGAGCTTAGCTGCTCCGATAACGAGGAGCCGTCCGCAGGAAGCAACGCGAATTTGGCTTTTAAAAAAGCTGTTTCTTTCGCCACCGAAAGTGACTCCGCCTCCTGACAGCGCAACCGTGCCATCACGCACTTCTCCGTCAACCGCGGACTGCGCAACCGCGCCGCGATCCGATCCATCTCCGCAAAGCTCTCCTTCGGCAGCGCCGGATGCTCCGCCATATATCTGAATGGAAAAAAAGTTTTGGAAAAATTCGAGGAGAATCCACATGCAGCACAACATTGCTAACGGTCACTTGATTGATTGATCAACGTATTCCAATTATGAGTTCTGTCGCTGCAAACGCTCAGGGTCACGGTCACTTGATTGATTGATTGATTGAAGTTTTAGGTTAGCCTTAGTTTCTCCATTCCTGCGTGATGTACCCTTCCATCCGTCGCAGTTGGATGTTCAGCAGCTCCAACGGAGCGTTCGCTTCGAGCCGGAATTGTGAGATAAAGTTGATGGTGCTAAGAGTCCACTCGAAGCTCCTCTCGACGAGGCAGTAACAGCGTGCAGCGTCGTCGGTCCGGTCGCGGGCCTCTTCCAGGCGATCGGAGAAGCGTTTATGGTGTTCCCGCAGGCAACGATGGAGTTCGCCGATGCCGGGTGGACAGTCGGACTGGTCGAGACTGTGGAATTCCTCGAGAATGTCAGCGGCGTTTTCCAATTGTTTCTGCAGCAAAATTACGGGTTAGAGACAGACAGACAGACAGCTAGACAGACAGACAGACAGACAGACAGACAGACAGACAGACAACAGACAGACAGACAGACAGACAGACAGACAGACAGACAGACAGACAGGCAGACAGACAGACAGACAACAGACAACAGCAGACAAAAGCAGACAGACAGACAGACAAAGTGACAGACAGTCAGACAGACAGCTAGACAGACAGAACTGGGGCTGTAAAACTTACTGTTGCAACGAAGTAAAATTTTTCCAGTTCCTGCTGCTGCTGTCGAACTTCCGCGAGATTCTCCCCGACCAGCGAGTAGCGCTGCAGCGTTTCCTCTCCCTTCTTCCGCAACCAAGAGAGAACTTTCCGGGACTCCTCGTCTAGCCGTTTGATTTGGTAGCAACGCTCCAACTTGGCTTGCCGTTTGGCCGCGAGTTTCGCGAGCTTAACGGTGGCGGTGTGGACCTCGTTGTAGATTTGCGCTGCTTGGTCGTAGGAATCTCTGCAAAGGAACGGCCTCAGTCGGTGTCATTCGCCTGAACTCAATCTTTCCGAGATTGTGTTACGGGCAACAATTTCGGAGACGTGGAGGTGGGGATGGGAAGGGGCGGGACTAAGTAATATATATATACACGTGAGTGAACATGCTAAACTTACTTGGCTTCCCGGCAGGACTGTTCCTCCTGAAACCGCTGCAGCATCCCCTCCCCGTCCTGCTGCAATTTCCTCAAGCTGCCGTCCTCAAAGATCAACTGTGTCATCTGTTTCTGCGCCTGAATCATCACACTGTAGTGGGCGGCGGTGATGGGATGCGAGACGGACGACGCTGGTCCACCGTTGATTGAGGCGCCGTTTGACCCGGCTTTGCATTGACAAGCACATCGGTCTTGGAGTTTGAGTTCTTGGATGGCTTCCAGCAGGCGCCGCGATGCCGACCGACACGTCTCAATAAACGGCTCAATCTCCTACATCACATCACATCACATCACATCAAGAGAGAGAGAGAGAGAGAAGGAAATTTGGTTAGTGTGGTCAACATACTCGCGCGTTTTTAATCCGTTCAGTCAAGTTTGAGGCCGATATGGTAGACAGACAGACAGACAGACAGAGAGACAGATAGGCAGGCAGACATGCAGAGTAGAGAGGGGGGAAGTGATTGTTGGTGGGATATTATACGAATGATATGGTGATTGGGTCGTGGCGAACCGTGCGATGGGTCGCGGCGAACGTACCGTGCGATAGGAGACGAACTTGCGATGATGGAAACTCAGCCGGCCGTCCAGGTCTGTCAATATGTTCATGTCGTCGATCTGCATGCGGAGATCGTCCTTCCCATGAACAAATATGATCTGCAATTGAAACATGCACACATGTTGAATCTCTTATTCGTACAGCTGATGTTGATGATGTTTGAGGAAATACATATTTCCGAGTGCACAAATCACTTTTGTCTTTCTACGAAAATATTTAAAAAAATATTTTAAACAACAGCGTCGTTATGCCTGTTGCCTACCTTCCCGCTGGACGTCTTGATGAATGAGTCACGGATCCGATCGGCCGTCTCAATGGGTGCCGGGGTCTCCGACTGCACAATCACCAGCACGCGATGAAATCCACTTGAGATCCTCTCCTGCAATCAAAGAAAATAACAATCCCCCAACGTTAAGTGAACCTCTTCAAGACAAGTCAAAATGTGGTCAAGTCACCACACAGACAGACAGACAAACACAACGACATAAAGACACACACACAGACACGCAAGCAGGCAGGCAGACACACAGACAAACAGACACACAGAGACACACAGGCAGGCAGGCAGACAGGCAGGCAGACAGGCAGGCAGACAGGCAGGCAGACAGGCAGGCAGACAGGCAGACAGACAGACAGACAGACAGACAGACACGTACCTCAAAGAGATGAATGGCAGCGTCCAGTTTTGTCAAAAAGGGTTCTAGCTGCTTCGTTGGTTCTACGATTGCTCCGGGATCTGGGGACGAAATGTCCACCACCAGGGTGAAGCCGTTCTTCGACGTGGTTTCCCTGAATAAAATCACAATTGCTGCAAGTGATGTTGTGTTCACATAACGCGTTTCAATCTCACTAGGGCAGTAATGGAGATTTTCCCTCCCGATCGGCGTGAGTTGTTTTTTACAAATAGCTGCCTATTAATCGTGATTTATCATTGTGGTCTCCGCGTGGAAATCACATTACCGGTTTCAGAAAAGAATAAGGAAGAAAAAGACTTCCCGGCGAGATTGTGCTGTGAACAGGTGCTTGATTGATTGAACGTTCATTATTTCCCTTTATTTTCGTTGTAAACAATTTCGATTTTTAAAAATACATTCAAAACATGTGTTTTTACATATTCCTATGCCAAATTCAATCTGGAGTCGATCAGCAATTAGTTGAATATTTTTCAGGTGTCAGGGGGGCGGAGTTACGTATATTTCTCAAAAAGGACAACAAATTCGAGCTTAGCTTTCCAGAACTGGCTCCGCCCCCTGACACATGAAAAGTATTCGGCTGATGCAGATCGACTCCAAATTGAATTTGGTGTGGCAAAGTGTTAAAACACATGTTTTAAATGACCGACCAATCAATCAATCAACCAACCATCCAATCAACCAATCAATCAATCGACCAATCAGTCAACCAATCAATCAACCGACTAATCAATCAACCAATCAATTGACCAATCAATCAATCAAGCGACCAATCAATCAACCAATCAATCAACCTATCGAATACTTCATCGTCGCTGTATTTTTGACTTGCTTAATGCTCATTGGTTACTGGAACTATTCCGACTATCAGATGAATTTAACAAATTTGAAGTCAAGGCGGATATTATTTTTTCTTCGACTTTTCTTTTAGTTTTTTTAGTTTTTTTTTTAGTTTTAGTCCTGAAGAAATAAGTTTTTTTTTAATTTTTCAGTTAAATTAAATTCAAGAAAAAATTGTGGTTTTTTTGAAGTTTCTTTTAGTTCGCGAGCTTGAAATTTCACTGGATTCATACCGTGCAACAGAATGGAAGTAAACCAATAAATCCGCCACATCCCCGGATGTGACTGCCGCGGGAAAGCGTTGCGCAAAGACAAACACCACGGGATGCTGAAGTCGATCGACGACGCCTGTGGGGATGCAAAAGGCGAGAGGGTCAAAACAAAACAGAGGCCACGATAAAATGATTAGCAGACGAGGATATTAAATGGCAAGAAATTGATTGATTGATTGATTAGTAGAATGTCTTTAATCGAATGTTTTAATAACGAAAAGAAGTTGATTGATTGATTGATTGATTAGCAGAATGTCTTTAATCGGATGTTTTAATAAGGGAAGTAGATTGATTGATTGATTGATTGATTGATTAGTAGAGTGCCTTTAATCGGATGTATTAATAAGGGATATGCTGCTCACCAGGGAAGATCATGCCACCGGACAGTATCAATTCCGAATGCAGTTCCGTAATTAAATTGCCGCGTCCTGGGAGCGAGTTGTGACTCGACTCCGGTTGACAGCGTTCCCCGGTCGAGGTCACGTCCGAGGCGTTCGGACGAAAATCTGGATAGCACGCAATAAGTTTTTATGCACAGAAAAGCCGACCAGTTTTTCAGGCATCGAATAATCCTTGGTCAGAGAGACAACTTCTCCAACTATGCCACCGCTTTACTCCCTTTCTCCTTCTTCATGTTTAGTTCTTTTTTTTCATGTTTTTTCTACATTTTTTTGATGACCTTTTTAATCCTCCAAATGTGTTGTTACCGAACGAACGTCTTCATGCCATGTCCAAAATGGTTATTTACGACCAGTTGTGACAAGCCATCTCAGCAGTTCGTTTATGCGCATTTCACATTATTATTACTACGTACACTGCGACGACGAGGACGACAGGGATGAGGAGGATGAGGAGGGAGCATTCATCAAACTTCCATCTTCAGCTGTTGTTGACTCTGAAGAGTTAATTATCCCACACAGACACTGGCATGCGGAGCAGTCATCGGATGATGATCCCGCTGCTCCCGCTGCTCCCGCTGCTGCGGCTGCTGCGGCTGCTCCTGATGACAATAATTCATTATCCTTCGTTGGGAGAAGATGGCCACTCAATGCCCCATCCGGCTGCAGTCGTTGACCGCCACTACTGCTGGCGCTCCTCACACCGGAAGCCAGTAATTGCAGTTCCAGCCGTTCGATGCTCCTCTCGAAGCTGACCACACAGAACTGGAGCGCACTGAGGAGGCGTGTGTCCCCGGACCGGAAGATGGTCTCCTCGAACCACTTCTGGCTGAAGGCCATGCCGTGGTTGCTGCTGCTGGCTGCTGCGAGCTTCGACGCGGGGATGCGCACTTCCAGACACTCACCTAGAATACGAGGGGGCACACTGAAATTAATATCCCTTCATGCTTCACTCTTGGGTGAGAGGCTCTTTTTTTATCCTCCCGGCTTGGCAGCATAGATAAGGGACTTGCACGTTAGCCTTTCAAGCACCGTGAATCTAGCTTTAAGAGTCTAGAAGATGTCGAGGTTCTCCTCCAGTTCAATTAATCAATCAATCAAGCTACACAATTATCGCTGTAAAGAATGCTCAAGGTAAGGATTGGTCAATCAATCAATCAAGCTACACAATTATGACTGTAAAGAATGCTCTAGGTAAGGTTTGGTCAATCAATCAATCAACGATGAATCAATCACTGCACTGACCGGCGAGGGTGCGAAGTTTCAGGCAGAGCTGCAGACCGTTACTGGGACCGGAATTTGACCGGCAAGGGCGCGAAAGGTGGAAGTAAAAATGGCCTCTTTCGAGTTTTCCGCCGTTGCTTCCGGGGAAATGGCTGCGGTCCAGCTCGGTCAGGTGGATGATGATTCTTCCGTCCAGACAAAGCGGCCAACTACAATTCCCTGCGTTGGCGGCAGGTGAAGGGGAAGAAGAGGAAGATCGCTCGTGTTGATGGGCACAATTTCCGTTGCTTGACAGCTACAACAAAAAAAACAAACAAAAAATCAGTTAAATTATCTTTTTTTTATTTCATTACAAAAAAAACGGGGAAAATGTTTGAAGACCTCCAAAAGACTTAATCAGTCGGAATAATTTCGATGCAAGAGGAGGAAGAGAGAGACCTCTTTAGTACTTTCGGACCGGATATTCGAACGTCGAAGGAATTGACAAAGAGATTACGCGAGGTCACCCGGGTCTTAAATTCTGAGCCCAGAATGCAAACGGATAGATGAAGGTTAGTGGAGCAAAATGGGCCGGAAAATTGACACTTGACCACGCAAACACGCAAACACAGCTTCAGACGAGAGCACTCTTACCGGGTTAAATTCTCAGGAATGTCGGACCGAGCCGGAGGATGGTCTCAAAGTACACAAAACAAACCGGTGCTGAGGCTGACAAGACCCCGGGATTAACCTTATCGACATGTACCCGAGTACAGACACTTCACCACAACTGCAGCAAACACAGACGAGACGATCCATTTCATCGTCTTTCTTACTAATAGACAGACAGACACAGCAGGCAGGCAAGCAGGCAGGCAGGCAGGCAGGCAGGCAGGCAAACAGACAAGGAGAAGAGAGAAGAGGCAAGTCAAAAACAAACTCAAAACTTTCCACAGTTGAAAAGAAGTTGTGTCTGTTGCGGACTGTTTGATGAATGGCCTCTTCTCTCTCTCTCTCTCTCTCTTTCTCTCTGTCTCTCTCTTTATTAAAAGGTTGTCTGCTAAAATTGCTGCTGCGCTCCATCACAATTTAAGAATTCTCGATTGCAGAGCAGACTCGATGATTTTCACATTTTTCGCCCTCCTTCGAATCACGCAATACCACGTCGTCGTCGTCGTCGTCGTCGTTTGATACGGACAGAACAGGCAGAATGGAAAAGACGTTGACTTGACGTCTTTTCGGATCAAAATCTCTCGTGCTGTGAATGAGGCGAGTGTGATATGCGACTTGGATGTATTTCTTACTGATGGAAACAGGTTCTTTGCGCCAAGTGCGGGATTGATGTCTGGGTGGAGAGAGATTATTGCTGAATTGAATTAATTTAATTTGACACAGTGTGTTGCTCATCTCTCTCTCTCTCTCTCTCTGCCTCTCTCTGTCTGTCTCTCTCTCGCGCGCGCTTCTGCTGATCGGTTTTCGATATACGTGTGACGTGAGAGAGATCAGAGGAGATTTGAAACGATATGATAAAATGAAACGAGACGGCGGAAATTATCGTTAGTTAGCAGCGCGACCTCCGGCTGGGCGTGTTTTTATCCGTTTATTTTATTTAATAATTTGACACGGTCCATTCAACTGACCTGGTGTATTTATCTGCAAAGATTTTGGGCAGTTTTTTTTATTTTTAATTTATTTATGATTTTTCCCTTTCCTTCCCTTCATTTACACGCCTGGCAAAAATATTGCGTTAACCGATTTAAGCCTTGTGACTCGGTTAGTGCATACCGTCATGCATTGCACGAGTTGTGTGGCTTAACTCGGTCAGTCCAAAGTTTTTGCCACGTGTGTAAATAGACACGACGGTTGGCATTTAATTATCTTCCGCACGATAAAATGACGCCACCCGTTGGGGGCATCCGCATGGTCAAAGGGATCAGCCACCAGGGGGCGTGGCAATCAGGAGAAGCTCTCCAGGAGGCGGTGAGAGGAGATATTTGTTTAAAGCGACCGTTTTCATTGACTACAAAAATGTGCGAACCACAAGACTGCACGTGTCGATCAATTGATTGAAAATCAAGATAATTTGCTTAGAGGAAGCGCTTGATTGATCGATTGAAGCGTAACAGTTGTTTTCGCCCGTCGATCGATTGATTGATGATGATCGTTTAGGTATTTTAAAATTCACTGCTGTCTTTTTTTAGGTAGTTAAAAACTCACTGGCGTTTTTTTTTAAAGTTTTTAAAAATTTACCGGTAACAATTTTGCTTCAGTCCTTCACATCACCTCATGTTTTGCACACATTTCCCAAGATCAACTCTTCAAAACAGGCACTGTAACTTTTTATTTGAATTCGCCAATTGTTTGTGCGCGCAACTCAGAGGCGCTTAAAACGCGCGCACACACACACAGACACACAGACACACACAGACACACAGACACACACAGACACAAACACAGACACAGACACAGACACAGACACAGACACAGACACAGACACAGACACAGACACAGACACAGACATAGACGCACACAGACACACACACACAGACACACACAGACACAGACACACAAACACACACACGCGTGCATGCGCACGCACACACAAATCATGATCGATGGGAGGATTCTAAGCTTGACGTCCTGTCTGTGCGGCCAACGTCCACATGATGTGCATTTATTTGACAAAACCCTCCCGAAAAACACTATCCGAAATACGGGGACAATCGATGACAGTGACATTTACTGTCGTAAATACCGTTCCATATTGCGCAACAGAGCAGATGATAGACATTTTTAGTCCTTGAAGTAAAAAAGTGACCAAACGGAGTACCTGTTAGGCCTCTGTTCCTACTAGGACGGAAGAACCTGAACATGCAAGCTATTAGACTGAGTAATAGAAGAAGAATTGTGGGAAGAATTTACTGGTGGAGGAGATTAGAGGTGGAAGGAAGGAACTGTTCCAAATTACTGTAGAACACACGCTTATATAGTCAGGAATT
>LRSR01009064.1:0-13457 GCA_001579985.1 Hypsibius dujardini | reverse complement strand
AATATTTATATAATATTTATATAATATTTATAAAATATTTTTATGTACAGTACACGTCGAAATCGTTTGTAAGCGAGTATTTCGACGAAGTTACGAAATAAAATTTCGTTTACAAAACCGGTTTTTGTGTGTGTGTTTTTTTCAGGTTTCTCCGGGTTGAAGTTTGCCTTCCTGAACCAGACGACTTTCTCAGCGACCCTCACAACGATGGTCGATTTGGAGGAGCCACATCGTGAACGAAGCTTCCACCCGGCCAATCCTCGAGACCGACTGCGGCAGGCCGCCGTGCCGATCATTGATGACGCAATGTGTCGCAATCTGTTCCCCGGCGCCATCACCGATAATATGTTTTGTGCTGGGTACAGGGAAGGAGGGATAGACGCCTGTCAGGGGGACTCCGGTAAGCTAACACACGTCCGACTGGGAAATCAAAAACTGACAATTTCAATCAAATCTTTTTCAATCAACTAGAGAGTATTTAATTCGGATTTTTTAGACTACGGTCTTCAAGAAGATATAACTTTAAAACCTAACTTCAACCATTAGTTTATTTTTTTAGTCAACTCAAACTTCAAATCCATCAAATTACTGTAGTTACTAAAGTATTAGTACTAATATTAAACTTTTGTATTTATTTTAATTCCTTTTTCAGTTTATTTATATATCGCCATCCCTAAGTTGGACCAATTTCCCCGATAGACATTGAATAAAGCACTCACAATTCGCCATCCTTAATAAACAAGTTATCTTCCTCCGTTTTACAGGCGGTCCATTAGTGTGCACCAAACCAGATGGCTCATTCGACCTGATGGGAGTGACGAGTTGGGGTTTCGGGTGTGCCCAGCCGAAGCTTCCCGGCGTTTATGTTCGAGGTAGGCAAGGCTTGCAGTATTCCCTCGATCTCAAGGGACGGTTAAGCCCCACCCCCTCCAGTCATCGGTTGCCTGTTCAATCGGCTTCACTATGTCGTGATTGGTTGAAATTTAAGAGCAACGTGGCAGTGATTGATTGATTGATTAAGTGGCATTCCTTGACGTAGACATTGAATCAGTTGATTGATTGATTGTAGATAAACAATAGCAAACGGTGATGAACAGATAAGATCCGGGTTGGATCAAATTAACTGATAGGGCAAAAAAGTGTCCCTTGAGATCGGGGGAATACGGTACAGTGTATTTCACACAAAATAAACACGGAAAAGATGTAAACTCCAAAGGGTTTCGAAATATGACAAACCGGATTTTTTTGCAGTGGCCAAATACAGGAAATGGATCGAGGAAACCATTGCAGCTAATCCTTAATCGTCGGACTTTGAATGTATTCTGTGATAGCACCCTCCTCGAAAGACGCTACGCTTTAGATGTATCTGCATATGAGTCCTTTTCCGGACAGTATAAAGAAAGTTTGTTGTTGAACAAGTGTCACGAATAATGAAAACGGTCGGGCTTTTTTCCTGGGCATCTTGAGAAACCGCATGGCGCATTCACGCTTCAAAAACATTCTGATCAGATTTATCAGCCAAACTGATTATCTGTCTAACAAGGGAATTTTACCACTCTCGAAGGTGAAATCTTGCACATCCGTTAATTTTGTAATTGGTGATCACATTGTGTGATGCTATTTCCATCGAAAACATTAAAAAAAACGAGTGGAAGCAATTTTTTAAAAATACAAATGTACTACAAGATGGTACATAGATGGCGCTGTCAATGTTACCGTATCGCGTCAGTTTATTGTTACATTTTTAAACATTTCCTGAGGCTGATGATGAATGCAGTTGATTAATTGATTGATGATGGTCTAGGTTAACGATCAAAGTCTGCGCTTGATTGTTCTATTAGTATGTCACTATTAAAAAAGGCCGGACTACTTACACTGAACGACGATACCACATCACTGCTGTTTTGCATTAAATATCAAATAATATTGCGAGACAAACTAATGTTTTGGCGTTGTGTTGATTTGTTTGTCTGTTTTCATTGTTATTTCTTCTTATTCTTATTTTCTAGTTCCGATCATGGAAATCTCATTCGTGGTTCCGGATGGGATTATGTAGCTGATCTGAAATACAAATGAAAGCTGTAGCGTACTGAAAATCCGGAACGAAGAAGCGGTTATTGGTTTCATCCGTGCATACAAAATTTCCAAAAGTGCGCAATAATGCTGTATAACTGAGCCGAACAGCTGGATCCTGAATCACGGCGTGGAAAATGCGAAGAATGTTTGATATCACAAAGGCTTCTTACGATAGGATGATTGAACCATCGCTTGATTCATTGAATTCACCAAAGTTCCTGACCATTTTTTTAGTTAAAAAAATGATCGCAAACCGAGGAAAACGTTTCATTGACAGATCTTTTAAAAACCTTAGCTGAATTGGCTATTGTCCACGACGCTGACCTCACGAAGTGGGCTCGCAGTGCGGCTTCAACGGTGAAACTGAATGGACTTCGGGTGTCCAAAGGCCGGATCAACAAATTCATTAGCAGCGGCATCGTTGAACTACCACGTAGTACATTTTTATTTTCAGAAAACTGTTTCTACACCTTCTTTTTCGACTTGGTATACGTCTTTTTCGATTTGGTATACGTCGCAATAATTTTCCTTCAAAACAGGATGCAAACTCCTCAAGATCCGCACCCGGAGGATAATTTTAGTCGAATTACATATATACGCAGCCGAAATACGCCACGTTTGCCGGCTAATGCAAAACTGTGAAATGGCTGCGTTTTAAGTGGCTGTTTTTGGGCTTACCGGAAACTAACCATTCAGGAAGGTGTTTAGCTTCAAAAGAACGTCGGGCCCACGTAGTTTGGATGTTTACTGGCTGAGTTTTCAAAGGGCTGCCCGTTGGCTTCGATCATCGGGCTGCTTTTGGCTGCGTTAAGGATGCCAAAACATTATGCGAAAAATAACTAACGCCATTATTTATTACCCGCCCAAACCAACTTAGGTAGCCTCACAGTTCACTAGAAGCACAGTAAGAAAAAAATGAACAAAATGGCTGGAAGGCAAAAATGAAAATGCAGATCTGAAGTATGGGAAAAAAGTACGCCCAGAATATAATAAAGCTACTGTATCGCTTTGAATAAAAAGTCTAACAGTGATAAAGGAACTCACAGATACACTGCGAAAGTGTCAAACTCACTCACAGTACTTTTCCACAAGGTTCTTCCTTCTGACATTGTTCTACCAAGTGCGCCGAACGTTCTTGATGAGTGTCAGACGGCATCGGCCGCGATGAGTTCTTCTTCATCCAAATTTCCGTTATGAAATCCACCCTTTTAGCTAGACAAAAATTTGCCTATACCTATTTTATTGGAATAGAATTACTAAGCAGTGTTCACTCGTACATTTCAGAACAATTTGCTTTTCCTTGTGCGAGGCGAGAAGTCCGCCACTTTATGCCAAGCCAGCTGCGTTAGATCCCGGACAAACAGCGCTCTACATCCCTCACTGTGAAATTGTTGATGCGCTAGGTCTTTGACAATTGCCTCCAGTGGAGAGTGTGCCCCGCTTCCCTGCCATATCGAGGTGCAGCATGGAGAACACTCAATCGAGTTCACTTTTTTATGGGAAAATGGACGAGGATACGTAGAAAAAATAAATGGCAAGATTACTTGTTGAGTGAGTGCACGCTCGCACATGTTCGAGTACACTCGATTGAAAAAGAGCAGTATGCTCTTGGCGGTGGCGCATTGGGCGCGCAGCTTTGGGCGCGCAGCTTTGGGCGCGCACTCTACATATGCTGACAGGGCGCAGCTATTTGATTGTAAATGAAAAGTCTGGATGAAGTGGCCAAATGGTTGTGCAGCTCAGTGAAGTCTAAGGAGAACATAATGCCTTCATAAGCATCCGTTTGGTCACAAAGCCCGGGCATTTATGATCAGCTACAGTAGAGCCTCGATGGAAAATCCTGAAGGGTTCGTACCGCCCTTCCTATCCCATTAAAAGTACTTCTCCTTACTGCACCGTAGAGGCTCAAATTCAACAATACGATTTCTCTTTAATTTCGCTATATCAGCGCATCACTATTTTGGGATAACTTTATATATTTTTTAAATTCGAATAATGCGCGGCTTCTTTTTATGCTACTTCATGACGGCGTCCAGTCTGTTGATCGCCAGCTCTGGAGGTTGCCTCAACGTGGAACTGCTCATCTATGGGTTGTGGCCACCGGCGATGCTGCAGGCCATTCCTTTAGTCGGTCCGGGGTTTGATATCGGTATTGACGAGGCCAACCGAGAACTTTCTAATATTTTAAGAATTAAGCGGACCTATATTTCTGGCCCGGAGGTTGTGGGTTGTGAGGATACCGGAGCTTATTTCGACCAAATATCCCGTCATTATTACGGCTATACGGAGCAGAAGAATGACAGTTTGTTGATTTTAGTCTATCTCGGTGCGTTTATTCAAATCCAGAAAATGGCATAGTTAAATTATCTGGGGCCCACGTGTTTCATTTGTAGGCTGTGACGACTCTACAATTTTCGGTCAATTGGCCAGGGGTAAGTTCAGCGTCTGGACTGGACATCTCAACATTTATCTTTTTCAATAAATGTGTCTCGTGTACCCGCATATATGTCTGTATGTCTGTGTCTGTGTCTGTGTCTGTGTCTGTGTCTGTGTCTGTGTCTGTGTCTGTGTCTGTGTCTGTGTCTGTGTCTGTTTCTGTGTCTGTGTCTAAGCTATATCTGTCGGGAATTTTTACTTTCCTTGTTCTGTTTTTGTGCCATGATATCGACAGTAGACTCAGGTTTGTTGGAAGCGTAATAAGTTTTTTTTACAGAATGGAATATTCTTGCCATTTCCGGGTAATATTACGCTCATTCTGGAACCATTAAAATGTGACGCCAGTTAGTTAGGATAACCTTACCGCCTGAGCTGTTTCCAGAGGAACCTCCAATCCCGATCAACGAGACCGGGTGCTATATCCAACTACATTGCTAACCGGACCGTTTCAGTTTGAACTATATTCTACCATGTTCGAGAAAGTCTGTGAGGCCTTCAACTGGTCTCGAGTGGGCCTTGCCTATGACACTTCCGGTGCCATTCCTTTCCCCACGGAAATCTACAAAGCTTTCGCAGCGAGTGGAAGCGTGCGGTCTGGAAAGCTACAACTACAGCCTTTCCCGATCCCACCGGAAGCGAATCTTACAACCATCCTGCAGAAAATCTCTCAAGCTGCTCGAGGTTCGTCGACAAAAACACCAAAAACTCCCCATAATTTTAATCTCATAAAACTATTTTGAACTAATACTTGTCGAATTATGATACTCTGAATTTCTGAAATGGAATTGACATGACTGGATAAATAAGTAAGAGTGGCAATTACCGAGATGAATTTCTGGTAAACTCAATGGAAAACCTCTTTTCTAATTCCACAGTTGTTTTCATATCTGGAGCACCTGCCTTGATAAGAAAATTTATGGTGAGCATATTTTTGGGTTTCTAATTATCAGACGCAAGATTTGACAAGCACCTGTTAGCCGTTATTTTTTGGTCGGTAAAAGCTGTAAT
The DNA here is from genome assembly GCA_001579985.1 of Hypsibius dujardini. NCBI lineage: Eukaryota > Metazoa > Tardigrada > Eutardigrada > Parachela > Hypsibiidae > Hypsibius > Hypsibius dujardini. The sequence continues at coordinate 7,937 of LRSR01009064.1, read as the reverse complement.
TGCCAATGCATAATATTTATCGCCTTTCAGGAAAGTCTTTTTGAGGATCAAAAAGCGCTATCGGATTGTGCCTAAATCTTGCGTCTCATAAGTTAGAAGTAGCAAAATAAATAATATCAACAAATTACCAATTTCTCTGGGATTTGTTTAAGATCCGGACATTGGAGCAAAACATGACCTCACATAACGAATATGTACGTCATGACAAAATCTGCAACAACACAAGCATATTGAAACTGATACAACGAGTTCACTCTTAAAGGGAAATCGCCCCTTTGTTTTTGGTCAAACATCTTCCCTGGTCACTGGTTGTGTTGGTTCAAAGCATTTTATTTTATAGTCAAATTTCATTTATTCGGAAGATAAAAGGAGTTTTGCAAACTTTTGGTCATTCCCAAAAACTCGGAAATGACACGTGACCTCATCATAGACTCCTTCTTCCGTTTGAGTACTCTTCACCAAAACTTTATTAGACAAAGTTTCTCCGATCGACTTGGTTTTGGGCTTTTCAGGTGCCTACTCTAAATCCTCTTACTCGAATTTCTGCAATTTCGCTTTATGATTCCAATTCAAAAGTTATGACTCGTGGATCTCAAAAGTTTATCCCATCCCAAAATGAAATGGAGTTTCACGACTTATAACTTTTAAATTTGGAGCACTAACCGAAATCCAAGAAATTTGAGAATGAGGTTTTGCAGTAGGCACCTGAAAAGTCAAAAACAAAGTCAATCGAAAAATTTTTGTCTAATAAAGTTCTGCTTGAGAAGAGTACCCAAACGGAAGAAGGAGTGACGTCACGTGTCATTTTCGAGTTTTTGGGAGTGACCAAAAGTTTGCAAAACTCATTTTATCTTCAGAATAAATGAAATTCGAGTATGAATTAAAATAATTTGGACCAACACAACCAGCGACCCGGGAAGATTTTTGAGCAAAAACAAAAGAGGTGATTTCCCTTTAATTGACTGGAACTAAGGTATGGATTACTGTGGACCTGCCTGAGGTATCTATTGGACCAGTGACCTGGTATCGAAACGACTCGGACGATGAGGTATATTTTATTTCAGGCGTCATGTCAGTGAGCGAACACTGCGTAACTGGTGAGTTTGAACCAAAAGACGGTATATCTTTATGGATCTGATTTCAGGTCGCTCTCAAAGCTTTTGGAAGCTTAATGCAGATGATAATCTGCTTCGACCACGACCCGGAAGCGAATCGTTTGTTAAAGGGTCAAATACGCCGGAAGGCGAGCGAAATGTATGGCTACCGCTATGCACCTGACAGGGAGGTACTACTTACCATGTGGTTGACCCAAAAATATGTAAATGTGGTTGCCCCAAAAATATTTTCGCTCTTTCAATGTCCGAAACAAATCAGTTGAACGAAGAATCGGTCCAATTTCAGGTCATCTAGTTGTCGATTCTATTCGTAGTCACTATAGCAACAAATCAAATCTGAATCTATTGACATCAATTAATACTAGCATTTTTTTTAAGGTCAACGGGGCGTAGCTTTGGTCAAAATGTGACAGGGTATACTCGAAGTTCCGCTTTCCTTCGCGAAGAACGTATACCTCTACCCGTTCACTTCCGAAATATATACCAGTGAATTGCTAATCAAGGGAGCTTTCAACAATGACGTCAGCGCCTGATATTAGGCGACCTTATCCCTCCCCCCTCCCCCCTCCATCAGCGCTCGTCAGAAATGTCTAGACCCCCTTGTTCTTCAAGCTTTGACGTCAGCTCGAGCCGATCCCCCTTACATCTGCTAAAACTTATCCAGTACTGCAACCACATCTTTTACTGCAACCACATCGAGAGAAAGTATTCAGAAGCATGTCCGTATCATCGGCGTCTTCGTAATCTGAGCGCAAAAAGTTATTCAGATCAGACAAAAAGCTCAAAAAGTGTCAAAACTCCAGCAGAGGCTGAGAATTGGCGAAAAATCGGAACGATATTTGCTGACGTCAGCGACGGCGGGATCCCCACCCCTTTAACGTCAGAGCTCTTCGTCAAAATACAACCCCCCCACCCACCCCTACATGGTGCTGACGTCATTGTTGAACGCTCCCTAATGTCAATCGATGCTTAGTTAACTTTGGAATGGGATAGTGTCCAGAAAAGTTCATGTCCAGAAAAGTTGATGTCCTCAGTATATTAATAATGTCCTAATAAGCGGATCTGTAGAATTCATGGTGTAACGGTTGGGTCCCCACACTAATCCGTCCTCGTGGGATGCCATATTATGACCGAGTGCTGTAGAGCTAGCCGTTGCCTGATTCAGTTCACTGTGTGATCGAGGAGTAACGTGAGTGCGAGTTCGACTTCACAAGATCAGTTGCTCCTTTCTCATCTAGCGAGCGGTTGCTCTCATCAGTCGGAGATTTCTCATCTGACGATCATTCCTCTCATCAAGCAGATCTAGCAAGCGGGTTCTTTCCGCCATCTTGTCCGACCTTCAGTAATAATCGCATCTTTACTCCGGTTCATTTATTCATCCAGTCACACAGTCACACAGTCATCCAGTCATCCAGTCAACTGCCATGCTTGGGAACAGTTCCCCACGGTCTTCATGGCTCTAGAAGGTCTGTCGTATCGATTGATCAACTAGCAGCTGCCAGTAGATTACCTTCCTGGATAGTATAATTTTAACCGCGTATCCAGTCAGCAGTCACAATGGCCAGGAATATAATATAAAACTGGTTGGCCAGAATAAGGATGGAATCCTCATATCTCTGATTAGATCTCAAATGGGTTTCGTTGATAATATATTTATTTTCCATTTTAGCCCAGCGAATTTGCCACGTCTAGCTACTTGATTACAAAGATGCTGGCGAGCGTAGGTTTTTGTAATCCAATAACAATCTCGCCCTCCCCAAGTGTCAGGAAGGTAATATGAAATTAATAAGCCGTTTACGCTTATCCAGGTCGTCAATGACTCAATTCAACGAGGTCTTGACATTAGCAACGGTCGGCTACTTGCGCATCAGTTCCTCAATACCACCTACACTGCCGAGCCGATTGGTCGGCTTTTTATCGACAGTTTCGGAGAGCGACAAAGTAAAATTTGCCTGTCGCCCTTCAACCATTCCCACGGAGGATTCACGGTTCGTTATAGCTAAAAAATATTGAAAATCTTACTCTATAGCGTTCGACTTAAACCCGGGGGGGGGGCGGCTTGTTTAGGTTCTTTACAAGCTGGAACCAGGACCCCTCATGATCGGGCCGGGGGTGAGCAAAGGAGCAAATTGTGCTCCCCCCCCCCCGGAAAACGAAAACACATTTTCAAAAATTTCCGTTTTCTCTTCAAATTTGTGATTTGTTGGGGTCTAATATAGGCACTCTGTTAGTTACTGAAATGGTAGGTTGAACACATTCAAGGATAGCTTAAATGTGATGGAAAACTCAAGTTTTTGAAAGTGTTTTAAAATCCTTTGAGTCCTTGAAAATCCCCCCCCCCCTTGCACACAAGTTTTATACTGATCAGGGACAAAACGTCGAATTTCGGATGCAAAATGTATTTCGCTGCTTTGTCCAACCCTTGGCCCCACCCCGAGGGGTCCGAATTTTGAGGACTATAAATTATATATAAATCAGAATTTTAGGATTCCTAAACGAGCCCCTGACTTAACGCAACCCTGAAGACGGTACATAAAGACGGTGGTTTATACAGAGAGCTCTCTACTGCGACCATACAGAGACGACACTGCAAAGGGTCCCAAATACCGTCATTGTTTGGAATACACCCGGCAACCAACCCCCAAGGGATACGCCACTGTGTGGATTTCTTGGTGACGGAGAGTCCTGCAGAAAAATTTCAAGTAAGTTCAAGTCAATCCAAACTTCCGCTCCGATTTGAAAACCTGTACAGTTCGTGATTACCCTTACTAAAGTCAATGCGAACTGAAGTTCGCAGTTTAGTGAAATATATATTCTTTCAATTTCTCCAGTAACACCTGTCATCATCGTGATGGCCATCTTGATTCTGATTTTTACCAGTTTCCTCTGGTACGTGGAAATCCATTTTAATATTTGCGCACGGTACATTTACATCCGACATGACATTATTCATGTGGGAATTTGTCGCAAGCATTCGTCTCTCATGTTCTCAAAACTGTGTTCGTTTTTCCAGTTACCTGAGGCATCGGTTCAGCCATCATGGCCTTCATCACGATTCCTGGTGGCGACTGGAAACTCCCGAGATTAAACATAAACCAGCATAAGAGCTTGTTAAACTCGCAGGTTTTGCAATAATTATTTTTTCCTTCTGCATAATCAATAAAAGCTTGTGGTTCCGACAAGCAGAGGTGGTTAAGCCCCTCGTGCGGTAATATAAAAAAAGCGGGCATATTTTTGACAGAAAGGACAAAAAGTCGATATCCCCGGAAGCACTAGAACAGTGTCCTTTTTATCGGAAATCGATCTTTAATAATCGAGTCTGATTTGCACACTCTGACTGGCTTTTACGTGAAAAAGGGCGTAACCAGTCACAGGTACAGTGATTGATGTCTGTCAAAAACACTAGTTTAGGTGATATCATTAAGCTTTTCGACCATGCAGTAGTATAGCATTTGTCGATTGTCTTCCGAGATGCACATCCCGCAGCTACATTTTTGTCTAGGTTTTGTCTGGGTTTTGTCTGGGTTTTGTCTGGGTTTGTCTGGGTTAGGTCTGGGATATGGGCATTGGTTTACTCTATCAAGTGTCCTGCTTTTTTGGAATTCGTAAATTCAAGGTCCCTTATACGATATGTGCCATCATTGTCAGCAGAGGTTCGTTTAGGGTCCTGACCGGTCGAAACCAGGACCCCTCATGACTGGGCCAGGATGTGGGCAAATGGGCAAAATGCACTTTTTTCAAGGTTAAATGTGGGCCAGGATGTGGGCATTTTTTAAGACTTAACCAAAAACTTTTATCCCCGATCATTCATTAAAAAAGTGCGTTTTGCCCCTTTGTGCACCCCCTGACCTTGCCGTGAGGGGTCCCGGTTCCAACCCTTAAACGAGCTTCTGGGCATTGGTTCTCTCCCTCAAGGAGTGGGAGCTCACCTGCTGATTTTATAGTCCTTATACTGTTGTTCTTTCTGTTCATACGCCTGTATGCACATGCACCTTCCGGCCATTCGCACTTTGTAAGGTCTCACGAATTGTCACAGCTTAATTGGTCATGACGCTGAACGTCAAAACGCAGTGTAGCAACAGGTATTTCGTCCTCCGGGATGAAAGCGGATCAGCTTTATTCCATGTTCAGCGCTTGGTTTATACTCTCACTCGTGTGTAACACCAAGAAGCTGTAAAAAGTTCAGTTGCGACTAATGCGAAAATATACTTTACATCTGCGCGTACTATGAGCTTATGCATTTTGCATTTTCTAATAATTATATCGCGATGATGATTGATTATCCAGTACTCTGCATTTCGGTGGTGTTCCTTTTCACTGGTACGTTTACGCTTCACGCACCGTCTTCATGCTGTTAATAACGACATATTCTTGCCGGTATGGCGGCTTACAAAAATCTATCAATATTAAACTACGCGCGAGACATGTTGGATGGGAAGTTTAATGGAAGACAGGAAGAAAAAGAGACGGTTCAATAGACGTGAAGAAGAGAAACTCTAAGTTGTGTTCTTACACGAGAGAAAGAACGGAACATGCGTTCCCAGGGTTAGAGTCCGAAACAAAGGGACCGAAAAACAATGACTAAACACATGATCACATCGGTGATCTCATATTAGTATAAGAGATGAGAGCGGATTAGATCAAACGGAACGTGCGGAATGAGACCGTGCCGGCGACAATATTCCCTGACTATTCGAAATTGAAGCTAATGCAATCATATTAAAGTTAAATTATTATGTAAAATTTAAATTGAGTTATGTGCTTTGTGTTGCTTTTTTGCGTACAACTGTCGCGGGTAAAATATTGTTTTTTGTTCCAGTCTCAAAGCGTTGATTTTCGTTCTATTTATTTTCTACGCTTAAGAAGCCTTCGGCTTCTTGACATATTGTATACCTAGTACTGTAGTGTGTGGATACGTCCAATTCTGGTCTTCGTCTCGTTGTAATAAAGTTATTGTGAGGTTGACGTGTGTGGGCGCAACAACCCTTGAACATCATTCGGGACTTTAGGCGCCGATCTTCCTGGCGCAGCGTGTGCCCCTGCGAGCAAAGCGGCCAAAGGAAATCTCGTGTGGTGCGGCGTGACGTGGTGCGGACCGGGTGTAGAGGAACAGGTGAAGGAATACCGAGCTCAGCAGCAGATTGCCAACAACAAAGTGCACCGATCTTGGACGTGGTGAAGTGTGGATTCCTTACCATGAGAAACGCGCATGGGAATCAGTGCCGGTACTTCAAATATTCAGAGTTATTAAGCCTGCAATGCGATGTCCATGTGATGTGATGCTTACTCACGTTGGGATTTAAGCACATTTTGAGGTAACAAGTACTACCTCTCTAACTATGGTTTTAGTAAGTATGACTCGCGATAGTGGGGCTCCTGGTTAATGGGAAAAAAATCGAATCCCATTGCAGCACTTCCTGTAAGGGACCATACACATATTACGTAATCAAGGAGGGGTGGGTGGGTGGTACCCGAAAAGCTTACGTTTGATTACGATTTTTTGGTAGTGCGACTTATGTTTACGTAGTGATTACGAAGAGGGGGGGGGGATGGTCACGAAACCCGAAAGTTTCTTCGAATTTCGTTTAAATTTCGTTCTTTATCAAGTACCTCGGGCAATAGGCAAATATTTTTCGCCTGGTGTTTGTGTGTCACGCTCAATCGTTTAAATGAGGGATTCTGTCATGGGGCTTACATTACCAGCCCCTTCCATCCACACCTGTCCACAAACAGATCTACCGTAGTAACAATTGCGGTTCTTTTGCTTGTGCCTATATCGCAACCTATTGCAGGCAGCCGAATACAGTCAATTATGTGATTTTTTATATGGGGGAGGGGGGTGGGGTGACCATTGATTACGTTGTGATTACGATCCAGGGGGTGGGTAGAGGCTATGATTACGTCGTATTACGAGGGTGGGTGGATGGGTAAAAAATGTAGATTTCTTGATTACGTAATATGTGTAAGGCCCCTAACTTCCTGTAACAAGTTGACTTAATTGATCGATTAACGGATTCCAACTTTGAGATCTTCATCGTAAACGCGAATAATTTTCTCCTCCTCGCTCAATACCAGTTGAAATAATTTGATTAATATCAGCAAACTATTTTTTTTTACGGGGCCGGAGATACGAATTATTCTCAAGCGGAGCGAGTCGAGCCTGACCGCTAACAAAGGATATCCAATGTTTTATCGAGTGATATTTCAGAACTGATGCATAGCTCCGCCCATTGGCAGCAGAAAAGATTTTAAGAGTTTCTGAAATTATTACAAATTGTAAGCGTAAATAATTTCTACTCCCCGCTCGACCTCAATTAAAATAATTTGTTTTAAGAGAGCCCGAATTTTGCGCTTAAGAAGATCGACGATTATACTCTACAGCAGAAGTGTAAGGGGGCACTAGGGCAAGTGCCCCCTTAATTAAACGGGGCCGCTGTCGGGGTGGGGAACAATTTTTTTCATAAGAAATCTAACAAGGGAATTTTGCATCTCTGGAAGGCGAAATGTTTCACTTTTTTTAATTCTGTTGTGTGCATATAATTTAGTTCTCAATATTTCAATTGAAAAAGAAATACAAATGCCTCCTAACATTTTTTAAAAATCAAACCTCTAACCCGTTGATCAACCAATCAATCAAATGGGAGCAATGTTATAAGAGGTGCCGCAATATGGTCCTTCCAGATTTGTTTCCCACTGACCAGGGGCCACACTGCCGCGATTCATATTTTTATTTTAAATCATAATTGGGAAGGGCAAGAAAAATTTCAAGAAAAAAGTCTAGGCGCGATCTGAATTTGACAGAAGTAATTGACCCCTTGTTAG
>LRSR01009061.1:0-32956 GCA_001579985.1 Hypsibius dujardini | reverse complement strand
CTGTCTGTCTGTCTGTCTGTCTGTCTGCCTGTCTGCCTGTTTGTGTGTCTGTGTGTCTGTCTATTTGCTTGTCTATCTGCCTTTGTCTGTCACACTGCCTGCGGCTCTTGCTTTCGACTTGCTTTCCGTCTGAAAAACATAACCGTATGATCCATCTACAGATGCTGGAGCCGGGTGGCGTTCTCTATGCTGGCCAGTCAATCTGGTCGCCCAACCACGCCGTTAAGCTGAAACTTCAATCGGACGGCAATCTGGTTCTCTTCCGCCAATGTGACGGTCGGTCAATTTGGGAATCGAGCACGACGTACGACCACAGCCTTCCACACTACCTCAGCATGCAGGAAGACGGCAACTTGGCCATGTTCAATCAAAATCAAACTCTGGTGTGGAGTACCGGAACAGCGATGGCCCGATTCGCCGGCGCGACGTTGCACGTACAGAACAACGGCACCATCTGCATCAGAAAACGAGGCGTCTGCTTGTGGACCTCGGGTGGCTTTTCGCTGTGCGACCCCATATTGGCTCCTCAATTTCAGGACGCCCAAGGTACGTAAACCGATTCTTTACATACTGTACTGGAAAAAAGGACTGGCGTATTTCGAAGTCGATTCTTTGTGGCATGCATCGCAATGACAAAAAACAGACACGAAGAGTCCGCGGTCTATTTCTGGCTATCACCAATCACACAAAGTCCGAGGTGTTATTTTCTTGCCAGTAATCGCCGATTCAGCATCTTATTCCCCATCGATTGGCATGGGCAGACTAATGTCTTGAGGTCAGGGGGGCGGGGCTAGAGGTGATGTCTGAAAAGTGAAATCACACCCTCATGCTTCGGGTTACATAACACAAAAAATGGCCCATGACATCGCCCACTGACTGCACAACATTGTTTTGCTTATCTAAATTAATCTTTTAACCAAAAAGTTAAAAAAAATCCATATTCGACCTTTTGGTGAGTTGAGCAGTAGGTGGCACTGTCAATAGGTCAGAACAAGGGCTGAACAAAGCAACAGGTTGGATTCCTTATACCGTACAGAAATCCTGACTTTGAGATAAAATTTATTTCAACTTAAATTTCAAATTTTCCGTCTCGTGTTATAGAACAAGAAAATCCGCAAGAAGTTGGTCGGTTGATTTATCGGAAACAACAATTGCGCCACAGAGTACCAAATATCTTCATTCGCTCGTTTATGAATTTTGGCACAATAATAACATTTATAATCTTTGACATAAAATTTGAAATTTTAATTTGTTCCACACGGCATGCCAAAACCCAAACAACGACCCCACAGAGTAACCTTGGAACAGCTCCGAACGTCTTCGCTTTGCATCACCACATTAATCTCCAATTAAAACCGCGATTTTCCGTAAACTGTTACTGTATTTCCTTGATAGATAGCGACACCGCGCGGATCACGTGACGTAATGGTTGCCCGCCGTACACGTAAAGTTTGTGTACGACTGCATTGGCATGCAAGGTACAGGCAGGGCACACGCTAACGAGTAGGGGGGGCCAATTTAACATCACACAGCTCGTGCTCTGTCGCTATCCATCGAGGAAAATACATTACACTGAATTTCTTTACCCATTATAAACATGTGAAAAAAACCTTAGGCTGACCGAATTAAGCACTTTAACTCGGGGCAGTGTACAACAGCCACGTGTGTATAAGGGGACACGTGGCAAAAACCTTGCAGTCAAGCCCTTTAACTCGAAGGCTGTGTACACTATGCGTCGAACGAGTGTAATGGCTTAACTCGGTGAGCACAGGGTTTTTGCGGCGTGTGTATTAATGCACGAAGCCAAACTCCGGAAAGCGGGATTGAGCACCCTGAATATTCAATTAATGTTACAGTGGTGCTCAAACCGGGAACGAAACTAGCGCAGGGTCAGACGTTGTTCTCCAAAGAACGGACATGCAACCTGACAGTCCAGACCGACGGTAGCTTGATGGTGTACCGGAAATGCGACGGAGCAGCCATAACTGCCGTTCGACATGGTGTCGGCAAGCCTGATAGTCTGGGCCTCGACAGTGACGACTACGTTTTTGCCTTTGGTATCAACCGGCACGGGGACCTCGAACTGTTCCGGAGCAGTACTGCAAGGGCGGAAACCTTCAAGGACGTGGACGGCCATTCCGACAGCTCATTGGATGCGGATCTTCGGCTGAGGGATGACGACTGCCGTTTGTGTGTCTTCAAAGACGGTGCCTGCCTGTGGACTGCCAGTGCGATGCTGCAGGACTGTCTTGTGGATGATGATGACTTAGGCAGTCAAAGCGCAATAACAGGAGGAGCTGTTGGGGGATTTGTTCTCTGTGTGCTGGTGGTAGGGATCCCATTGCTAATCTGCCTGAAAAGGCGCGAACGGAAGCAGGCGAGTTTTCTGCGGTCAAAGCACAAACGGGAGAGTATATCGGCAAATCTGTACAACTTTAAAATTGGGCATGAGGAAAATGATGATCAGCAGTTTAAGGCAATTTGTGCGCAGTATTTGAGTCTCTTGGAAGTTCCGGCGCAAAATCTAGAGCTAAGTAAGAACTGTACACGATAGTCTGTCTGTCTGTCTGTCTGTCTGTCTGTCTGCCTGTCTGCCTGCCTGCCTGTCTGTCTGTCTGTCTGTCTGCTGCTGTCTGTCTGTCTGTCTGTCTGCCTGTCTGTCTGTTTGTCTGTCTGTCTGTCTGTCTGCCTGCCTGCCTGTCTGTCTGTTTGTCCGTCTGTCTGTTTGTCTGCCTGTCTGGCTGTCTGCTTGTTTGTCTGTCTGTTTTGCCTGACAGGTGCTATTCATTTGCCTTTCTGTTTGTTTGACTATATATGTCATAATTCATTATTAATTATTTTGTCTTGCAGGTGACCACGTGCTAGGAAAGGGTACCTTCGGAGTGGTCTATCGAGGAATGGCGCATCGTCTAGTGACTGTGTCGGAGAGTCCGATAGTGGTGGCCGTGAAAACAATAAAAGGTGCCTATGTGGCGGATCCGCATCAAGTAGCTATACTGCACGAAGAACTGGAAACTATGCTGAAATGTGGCCGCCACATCAACATTGTCAACATTATGGGAGTTGTTCGAGAAGGTTAAGGAGTCATAACAGTTTTGTTAGTGACTTTGCTCTGGGCTACAAGTTATCCTTTGCAGACCCGCCGTGTTTGCTGCTGGAATTCTGCCTATACGGGACATTACTGACATTCCTGAAAGATCGGCAAAATACTTTCTACTCCCATCTGGACGAAGCAGGCCATCTTGCGCCGTACAATGAGGGCGAACTGAAGCAGATCCTCGCCCGCAATCCAGACAAACGTCAACTGCTAGGTCAGGAACCTATTATGAATCTGCAGGAGTTCATGCTGTCCACAAGCGACCTCATACAATTCAGCCATCAAATAAGTCGTGGAATGGAGTATCTGAATTCTCGGTTCATGATACACCGGGATTTAGCGGCCAGAAACGTTCTTGTCGCGGAAGGAAGAATCATGAAGATTTCCGACTTCGGATTGGCCATTTATGAACCGGATGTTTATGCGTCATCGAGCACGACTGTACGTTTTGATGTCCATACTGTCAACTGGCAGACCGATAAACAGACAAGCAAACAGACACCCAGACACACACACACAGACACACACACACAGACAAACAGACAGACAGATAGACACACATACAGACACACATACAGACACACAAACACAGACACAGACACAGACACAGACACAGACACAGACACAGACACAGACACAGACACAGACACAGACACAGACACAGACACAAACACAGACACAGACACACAGACACACAGCTGACTAGTGTGTCAGTTATAAGTCTTTTAACCTTTAGCTCGCTCTGCCTATCTTGTGGATGCCACCTGAAGCTATCTTGGCAAAGCAGTTCTCCCAGATGTCAGACGTATGGGCGTATGGAGTGACATTATGGGAAATATTCACTCTTGGCGGAGTACCTTACGAGAACAAGCCGGTATCCAAAATGTCAGCCACGGTTTTTGCACATTGGCTTCTGGACGGAAATCAGGTCTCACGGCCGGACAACGCTCCTCATTCCATGTTAGAAAAACATCCTCTTGTTGATATCTTACCGTTTGTTTTTTACCCATTGCATGCCGTATTACAGCTTCCAATTGATGAAATCCTGCTGGAACTTGGACCCACTAAATCGACCCACATTTGCTGAGCTCTGTCAAAACCTGATGGGAATAATGAGCTTGGCCGGTGAAGCTGATCCGTACTTGCTGTTAGATACCAGTACTGCGCTGGAGCACAATGAACGTTTCGCCGAGCTGGACAGACAAATGATGGAGTGCCTACAGAACGAGGTCGAAGCGGAGATCGCCGAGAAAATGCCGGATGAGACGTCGGAAGTTTGAGGATCTTCAGTTAGTCGTCGTACTTGCCGACCACGAGAACGCTCACTTGTGTCTGGATCGCTCACTTGTGTCTGGATCGCTCACTTGTGTCTGAATCGCTCTTTTGTGTCTGAATCGCTCTCTTATGTCTGAATCGCTCACTTGTGTCTGAATCGCTCACTTGTGTCTGAATCGCTCACTTGTGTCTGAATCGCTCTCTTGTGTCTGAATCGCTCTCTTATGTCTGAATCGTTCATTTGTGTCTGAATCGAAGTTCAAAAGTCCTTTTACTCGACATTTTTCACTTAAATGAAAGTTTAAAGATGAGGATTTCAGCAAAAATAAAATACATTTTTGTTTTGAGCTTTGATTTGCTCAGGAGAGTTTTTCACAGTGCCGGAAACATTAGACGACTCCTTCACCACAAAAACAGCGATTTTCCGCAGAGCTTTGCTTTGGCTGTTTTTAATGTTATTCAATTCAAAATCCAATTTGAAATTTATTGATATTAGCAGAATTATTTTGCCACGAGGGAGCAAAAAAAGCTCCTTTTGAATCCGAATTTCTGAACAGGCTTAAATTTAAGTTTCAATCGCATCGTATTAAAGAAATGAAAATTACGAAATTTACGAGACTCGTCGGGAAATCACAGTTTTCACAGTGAAAAGAGCCTTCCGTTGTTTCTGACACTTGAATATGTCTCCCCGGACCAACCCTCGGATTGGTCCGGGGAGACATATTGCTTTTTCTAAAATCCTCATGGGTGAAATAGTACCGTTTGCTCGCGATCTCGAGGGACACTTTTCTGCCCTACCCGTAAATTTTAACCAACCAGGGCCGTGCCTATTCAGTGCGCTCACCAATTACCGCTGTAGGAACAAAAATCAATCAATCAAGCACTGTAGGTGCAAATATACGGAAAAGCACAACTGTACAATCAATCGATCAAGCAGAACGAAATGAAATGAGCCAATCAGGGAAGAGTGAATCAGATTGAACGTTCAACCGACTGCAGGGCCATACCGAGGGAGGCGGGGCTTAGCTGTTCCTTGAGATCGCGAGCATACGGTATTTGTATTTTTACATATTACCAGCTCGATAGGATTTCAATTATAGGAATAAATACTCTTCCTACCCCTTTTAAGGTGAAATGAATTAAAGAGAATAACAATTAGCGAGAAAGTTTTGCTCTGAAGAAATATAATTGCAAACGCAATCAAAATTAATTGACACAGCTTTCAATGATATACGGGTTGATAATAATTCCCACGGAATTGCGTCTCCCGCTGTAATGCCACTCGGCTGTCATATCCACCGCGACATCCATCAGTTTGTACGACATTTTGGCTCTGCTAGAACAGTGAAGTTGCGCCATTGTGAAATTCCCGCGTAAAGAACGTTGCCCTCTTCCACGGCGACCTCAAATCCCCAACCACATATCCCCGCGCCATAGTCAGTGGACGTCGACGGGGAGGGGGTGTTTTACCCCCCCCCCTCTCGAAAGTAAAAAAATTGCCCTAAGGGTTCCCCATTTAGAGAAAAACACCATGATGGAGAATTGTCATGCAATATATCCTCCTTACGTTCTATCGGAAATGCAGTGCAGTGGGCACTGCATGCAGTGCCCAGAAAAATATATTTTAATATATGGGAAAGGTCCCACTATACTGAAATCACCTAGTGGCAAGAAATAGGTGGCAAGAAATCAGTTTCAAAAAGGGGAACAATAAATGGGGCGCCCTCCTCATACTCGTACTACAGTCGTAGTCGTACCTGTATGGTCAGTTTTTAGCTCCTAATTCCTACTGTCATCCATCATACTGTATCTGCTACGGTGCACGATATAGTGCACGTGGAGTCCTGTGGACCGGCTGACCAGAACAGGTGTCGCCGTCTGTCGAAATTTAACCCACACGAGAGCTGCCCCCCCCCCCACACGAAACCGAAGAGGGTGCAGTCATTCATACAATCAATTAAAGCCAAAAAGGATATAGCGTATAAACTCTTTTAACAACGTTTGACGTGATTGCGATTGCATATTATGGTCTTATCTTCCCCTTATATGTTTTTACTACAAATGGATTCCTTCGATTTCCCTTTGAACTGATTTCAGCATTTCTTGCATTGACCCCCATCTTACTATGCCAATGGTATGTAATAATGTTCTGATCACAATGCTTATTTAAGTAATAATGCCGCACGAACACTACCTTGTGCTTTGCACAGGGTTCGATCAATTGATTGATCGATTGTTGCGTTAACCGATTTTCCAATTCAGCTACAATTATAGCAGACTGTATTGCATTGATTGATGTATTATTCTTAACGTGTCGTTATTATTTCTTGCTGTTTGTTCTTGCTACTCATTCAGAATAATAAAATATGATTTTCTTACGTTCAAAATACTTTCCTCCAGAACAGTGTCCTTCTCCCGCGCATTGCATGTCGATCGGCAATATCCGGATTGGCATCTTTGACGAAGTTTTTGCAACCGCTTCCGACGTGTCATCATTTTGCCGTTCAACGCAACAGTTCAAAACAATTACGGTAAGCCTTTAAATCCAGGAAATTATTGGAAATGCACTGTGTTTGTTTTCTAATTTTTTAGCCGCACGTCAGCGGAGCACAGGAAAGCCGCGTCAGATGCACAATCCGCACGGGGAAACCATTTCCCATCGTATGTGAATTAACCTCGTCTCGTGGTACTTGATTGTTGTATTGACTGTGTTATTTGAGTTTAAGATTTGCAGTCCCATACTGTGCTTGATTGATGAATTGATTGTGCTCGTTGATTGTTGTATTGACTGTGTTATTTGAGTTTGAAAGTAAGATTTTAGCCTCATACTGTGCTTGATTGATGAATTGATTGTCGTAGTTGATTGTTGTATTGACTGTAGTTTGAGTTTGAAAGTAAGATTTGCAGTGCCGTACTGTGCTTGATTGATGAATTGATTGTGCTAGTTGATTGTTTTATTGACTGTGCAATTGAGTTTGAGAGTAAGATTTGCAGTGCCGTACTGTGCTTGATTGATGAATTGATTGTGGTAGTTGATTGTTTTATTGACTGTGTAATTTGAGTTTAAGATTTGCAGCCCCACATTGCGGTTGATTGATGAATTGATTATTTGTTTGAGACTGCTTTGGAATTGGATCGCTCCACTTGGTGGTTTTAGTGCGAATAATTTAAGTGTCTGCCGTAAAAAGAATTTACAATTTATCTAATTAAATAAATAATAAATATAATAAATATATAAAATTTATTATTTAATCTGAACGAAACAATCCCTCCCGTTTGTAGTGCTCAACTCGCATCGGTGACATGGAAGCCACAACCGACCTTGTTCAAATCGCTGAAACCTGCCTGCCCGGTCTACATGATGCATGGCCTGCTGGGATACAAGGAAGAATTTGCCGCTTTCGGTCAGACCATCGCCGATCGAACCGGCCATGCGGTGACCGCATTCGACGCGAGAAACCACGGCGAAAGTGAACATATTGACGGAATGAACTATATCTCCACGGGCGACGACATGGCACACTACATGGAGGCAAACGGCACCAAGGAAGCCATCTTCGTAGCACATAGTATGGGCGCCGGGTCTGCCATCTCGCTGGCTCTGAGAAGGGTGAGACTAGTTACTGTAACAATTTCCGTTTGAGAATCATTGAAAAAGCTTGCCTGAATTTGACAAAAGTCTTCTTGATCTTTCTTTAGCCGGATTTAGTTACGGGTCTATTGACAATAGACGTGGGCGTGTCAGACGCGCCAAGAAAAACGCAGCTGTTGGAATTTCTGAAATCGCTCCTGAAGATACCACTGCGACATGGTGTATCACTGGAAGAGGGTCGCGCTGCTGTTAGGAAGATCTTGCTGGCATACGAAGTCGAGGTGTGTATGTAGGAATTAACCAGGGCCAGGATGGGTGGCAATTCCCTCGGAGTACAGACAGAGAAGCGTACAAACCGAGACAGAGATATAGATGAAGAATTAGAGAGAGACGGACAGACAGACAGCCAGACAGCAAGGAAGATATGCAGACAAACAGACAGACAGACAGACATACAGACATACAGACAGACAGATAGACAGGCAGACAGACAGACAGATAGACAGACAGATAGACAGACAGATAGACATACAGACAGACATACAGACAGACAGACATATATACATGCAAGCAAACTTAATGTAACCTAGTGGGAAGCTCTTGCCGTTAGACATGCGTCACTGTCGTTACATTGCAGCCGTTCATCGTGGAGCATCGCGTTCTGCCGAACATCATCGAGAAAGACGGTAAGATCCAGTGGCGCATCAATTTGCCCATCATCGCGAGGGACATCCTCAACCTGACCCAAGCCCCAGCCGGCATCCAGTTTGCCAATTTAGTGTACGACAAACCGGTAGCCATCCTCATGGGCGGTTCTTCGGACTATATAAAAGCGGACGATGATGGTTTGTTATATCGCAACTTCCCGAAGGCCAAAATACAACGCGTCCCCGACGCCGGGCATTGGGTGCACCTTGACCAACCGAAAGTGTTCCTCGAGGCAGCTGTTAAATTTATAAATCAACTCACAACTACGTAATGAGATGCGATTGTCTATTTTACACGGAATAGCTTGCCGAATGCTCAAAAAAATTTGAATTAATATATGATGATCGCCACAACGGATAATTACAACTGTTGTAAATTGTGAATTGTGAATTACTTATTACTAGGAAGTAAATGGGCCTTTTTCAGGCCTTGTGTAGTAATAAATTCACAAACAGCAACCGTTTTTGCATGCTCCTCCCCGGCAGTCGCCACTCATGGTGCATCGGTGGAAGCACATTTTACAGGCGGCAGGGACGTTGTCGTTCGGGTCGTAGTCAGAGCATTGGTAGCCCCAGAGGCAGTCTTGATTGCGCGAACATGGCAGTCCTTGTGCGTGGCCTGCAAAATGGGAACATCACCTTATCAGTACAACATCCGAACGGAAATGTTCCCTAGGGTCTTCTGCGATGAGTTGGGACAGTTGCACTCACTGGTGTCGATCTTGGGTGCACATGCTACCAACATGGCTAGGCAGCTGAAGAGAATTATTAGTGTCCCCATTGTCGATTTTATTAGGCAAATGCGAGTCCGATATCCGGGATTAGCAAGTTACGGGTCGTGTCTGGAGATTGATTTTTGAAAGGGATGATGCCAAATCAACCTGTGATTTTTGTCAATGTGCAGCAAGCAATCAGGTGGACATGTATAGTTACCAGCTTACAATGCGAGTATAGTCTGATGGTTTTGGTCTTCGAACGCTTTTCAGCTATAACCTTACAGTGAATACAACATGAGGTGATCGAAATCTTTCGTTTTCTAGGTGTAACCTAAATCAGTTGAACTTCGGATCGCAAGTTGATGTTTATTCCTGCCAACTACAGTACTAGTACTCGTACTCGTACGTGGTATTCCCAAAGTTACAGCAACTAACGACAGTACGAACCGCTCAACATATCATATTGTTTGTACGTGTGTCTGTTTCTGTCTGTCTATTTGTCTGTATTTCCATATCTGTGGCACATTGGTCTGTCTGCCTGTCTGTCTCTCTATCTGTCTGTCTGTCTGTCCGTCTGTCTGTCTGTCCGTCTGCCTGTCTGTTTGTCTGTTTGTCTGTCTGTCTGTCTGTCTGTCTGTCTGTCTGTCTGTCTGTCTGTCTGTCTGTCTGTCTATCTGTTTGTCTGTTTGTCTTTGTGTCTATCCGTGATGTCTGTTTGTCTGCTTGTCTGTCTGTCGATCTATTTTTCTATCTGGCGGCCTGCCTACGCATTCTCATTGTAACATTTTACGGTTTATTTATTGACATATTTTAGGGTCAGCTCTCCACTTGCTAGGTTTCATTGATGTCCTGTGGCACAAACCCTTTGCAAACCACAGGACAAGCGTTTCCCGGTCCATGGCAGCTACTGTTGCTGTTCTACAATGGACTAACCGCCTGTTATCTTGCCTACGGCACCTCGCCCCGTGTCCACTGCAGGAGTACCTCACGTTCTCGCTCGAATTCCTGCCTTCATCCAGGCATTGTGACAAGTGACCGCCATGCTAAACTGTTCATCCTCTGCCGACCGTCTGACATTATAGCAGCAACGCCCGCACAATTCGATGAATGCGCGTCGTTGCAGCTGTTGTCGTCCTCTGCTGTCTGCTTCGAGAAAAAATCTGTCGAGCTTTCCAGGCGGTCGTTCTAGGATTTGCTTACATCGGAGGCCTGCCTCGCTCTGCCATTCGTTGGCTGCTTCTCTCCGTCTGGAACTCACAGGACGCCCAACTTCCAGTTCAGCAACAGCCACGACATAGCACGAACCCGGTCGCCGAAGATTACCGACATAGGAGGATTCAAGTCGAGGGCAGCGACTGCCCCGTCCTTGAGGCCCCGGGATTCCCTTAAATTACACCGAAATGCTGTAGCTCGAGGTGAAGAGCATAGCGACTGCGAGGATGAGGAGACTCAAGAATACAACGAGAAGCAAGAGGAAGATCGAACTAGCTCCTACGACGACCCGATTCATTCCCTGCAGCAACCACAGCGATTCGAGTGGCTGCAGCTCGAATGCGTCCTTCTCAGGATTGAATACGACAACCAGTGAGATGATCCGTGTTCCAGAGAGGCAACAAGTGGACCGTTCTGGCAACAAGGAGATAACCGTTCCTTCCTTCGGCTCGCGTGGTGGGTGCCGGTCTCACCGGGGACATTGTGATGTTAGAGCCGCAAGGGAAGGAACGTGATCAATCCATAAAGTAACTGAATCGGCTTTTTGCCCATTTGAGGCCCAGGCAAAAAAGCCGATTCAGTTATTCTGCCGGTACGTAGGTTTGTTTTAGTTCTCTGGTTACTCTTCTTAGCACCGGTGTGCTTAATCAGACAGACATAGACAGACAGATATATAGACAGACACACAAACAGGCAAATAGACAGACAGACAGACAAGCAGACGTGATAGGCAGGCAAATAGACAGACAGACAGACAAGCAGACGTGATAGCCAGGCAAATAGGCAGACAGACAGACAAGCAGACGTGATAGGCAGGCAGATAAAAAGACATATCTATCTGTCTGATATGTTTGTAACTGGATATGCTTATTTTGAGGCAACTGTAAGTGTATCTACTTCCTTCGAAAGCACGCTGGGCAACATGGATCGTTCATCCGCGCGAATAACATGGCTGGAAGACGTTACGGAATGTGGGATCTGCCCGGCATGTCGAGCTACAATTCTCTTTACGTTTTACCTACACTTTCAGTTACGTACGTTACTTTATATTCTTATTTTTTGACTCCTCACTTCATAGTACATTTGCACATCACGTTATTTACTGCGTAATGTAGTGGACAGCTTTTCTTGTTTTACCGTGTAGGAATATGTCCTTTTTCCCGTGCGGTAGAAGAGCTATTGACAGCTTCTTCCCGCACCGTTTAGCCTCGAGTCAAATACGGCACACCGAAACACTTCTGTCGTACATTTCACGTAGAATTCGCAGACCTTCGCTTGATTCAAAGGAAAATCCGCGGCCAATACCGTCTTGCCGTCAGCCCTCGCCTGCCGGAGGAATTGCACGGTGAAATTGGTCTGCGCTTCCGTTCTCCTGATATCATCCTCGAACCAAATGTTTTCCGCTACCATTCCATCAATTAGACCGCTGTATCGTTCACTTCCGTACAAATCTACGGCGTTGTTAGAAAACTGAAGAAAATCACCGTTGAGCGTTTGCGAGGTTCCTCTTAGTGTTGCAACCTATGGAGACAAGACAACCAAACCAAAAAACCATCCCGGTACAACATCCGTTTACGTTTATGGGCGGTACCAGGCTTGTATTTGTGTCCAGTTACCTGTTTTGTCTGTCTGTCTGCATTTTGTCTAGCCGACTATTGCCGGTTTTTATTTCTATGTCTGTCTGTCTGTCTGTCTGTCTGTCTGTCTGTCTGTCTGTATGTCTACCTGTCTGTCTGTCTGTTTGTCTGTCTGCGCGTGGGCTCGCCTCTCTCTTACCAAGGAGATCATATCAGCACCCGCGGACGGTCGTTCTCGCTGCTCGAAGTACTCATACGCATCCATTCCCGCAAGAAACACCCCCGAAAAGCCCCGCCTGATCACATTGGCTAGGTAGTACTTTTTCAGCAGCGTTTGCCATTCCGGCATCCAGAACCGCACCCGGTAGCGATCCCTCGCGTGGGGATTGACGCGCTCCAAAAAGCGCGGCTTCACACCCGGCATCCACTCCTCATCCCCATCGTTCCAGTAGGTGCGTCCCATCTCCGCCTCCCCGATCGACATATACGCCAGTATGATCTTCCCCTCCGCGCGGAGGTCCGACAATTCGTCCACCGTGAGGCTGATCAGGTCCGGGTCGATGACGATGTACGTGAACGGCGCTTTGGACAGCATACTGTAGTTGATGTCGGTGGACCGGATGTCGATCAAAAAGGCCGGCGTATACATCTTGATTAGCTGCTGATCATCCTCCTCCGGCATCATCTCCTCCACGTCTTGTCCGGAAATTGACACTGTGAACGACGAAGCTACGGCCACGATCAGCGAGAAGGAAAGGAGCATTTTCAACGGAAAGTATGAGCAATCGATCGCTTGATTGATTGACATGAGCCGTACCTGCAGACAGACACCGAAAAAGACAAGACAAGAGATGGTATTTGAACGGAAATATGGAGAAACTCGTTTCCGAATCCGGCCATCTGCCAAGGCGTGTGAGAAAAGAGAGAGTTTTCAAGGCGAGCTGTTTGCATACTGTGACAGAATGGCACACAGACAATCTGCTGCGGTCGGCGAATTCTTTGCGGCTTAGTGACTCTGCCAGATGCACACGCGTTGTTGAATGTCAAACATTTATATCGCCAGTATATGCCGTCGTCCACAATACAGCCCCATGTGTGGGGCTAAACGACAGGTCAGTAGAAAAATACATTTTGACAATGGAAAAGGTAAACGCCGGGGTTTTCGGCGTTTGTCTGTCCCCAGCGAAGAAAGAGACGGAATCACAGGTAACGCAAATAAATGGGTTGAATAATGGCAAAAATCAACTTGGTCGTCGTCCAGACATGTGTCCCGACTGCCACATCGACGGTGGTTTTGCACGGCTATTTGGCATGCCGCATCATCTTTTTGGCGTGAGTTGATTTGACATCTTGCAAGGCCGTCTCCAGTTCTTCCGTGACATGAATCAAAGTGGGAATGTCCATCTGGAGCAGGTGGACGGAAGAGGCCGTCTGTTTTCCTAGTTCGAGGCGTAGTAGGAAATGCGGCTTGATCTCGCTATGGATGGTCCGTGATGCGATCTAAAAGTGAGTACGAAAAATATGAGCGACAATCAGGAACATTCGAGATAACAGTCCCAGCCAACAATTGATCATTGAGGCCATGGCGTAAATGGCAGACAAGGCCAAGTCAGGAAAGAAAGAAATGAGTGCAAACAGACAGAGCAACAGACATAGAAAGAAATGACAGATAGATAGGCATACAGACAGAAAAACAGCCAGATAACCAGATAAATAGGCAAGAAGACAAATATCCAGATTGATAAACACATAGGCAAACAGTGAACAGAAAGCCAGACAGACAAACATACATATAGACAGACAGACAGACACGAATAGACAAATAGACAGTCAAACAGACAGAAAACAGACAAGCAGGCAGGGAGACAGTCAAACAGACGGACAGACAGAACGATAAACGAACTGACACGCATACAGACAGACATCAGAGGGATAGACCGAGAGATGCAAAAATAAAGAGACATCTGAATAGACTGTTAGGCACACAGGCAGGCAGGAAATGACATGCAGAGTGACGCAGACAGAAGAATCAACGGAGATATAAACATAATAGATAAGATAGACAACCATATATTAAAATTACAAACTGACAGACAAGGAGGCAGACAGACAGATAGGGAGGAACGAAGGCAGGCAGGCAGAAAAAGACAGGCAGTCAGATAACTGCGCAACGAATAAAACCGGTCAATCAATCACTCTTCCTGTCCAGTCTTTTTGAAAGACTAACTTCGACTTCGAAGCGCCAGTCAAATGCCTTTAGACGGGTAGTATCAAATGCCGTATCCTGCAGCAGCGTCTGAATTTCCTGGCGCGATTCCCCAAAAGCAGCGACCAATAAAACAGCATAATGTGACTGAAGTCCGGCCGATGTAAGGGACGCTTGTAGATCCTCGGGTTGAATCTACACAAAACGAAAAACTTTAGAAGTCCATTTTCATCTAATTAAGGAATCCAGCAATTACCGAAGTCCCAAACTACCCAACGACAAATTAGCTGATGAATCAGTCAATCAACGGTGTTGTCACTTAACACAACTGATTCGATGCAATCAGTCAATCAACGGTGTTATCACTTAACACAACTGATTCGATGCAATCAGTCAATCAACGGTGTTATCAGTTAACACAACTGGTTCACTGCAATCACGCAATCAAATAGATCGATTCCATAAGAATTCTAATCCCCTACCTCCGCCTTTACAGCTTCCTTGAAAAGTGCCATAATCGCCTCCAACGTGGCTTGCAGTTTTTCCGGTGGCCAGTCCAACTTTTTCGCCGCCTTCTCAATCATTCTCGGCTGCGGACCACCGCGAAACAGCTGCAGCGCCACTTTGCAAAACTCCCACGCCGTGTCTGGATCGACCGCTTGGAGCGTCAGCAGTTGCGCCTGATGCTGTGTGTCCAACACAAACACCGCCATGGCAAAGGCAACAAATTAGCAACTTTTTCGTATAAAACTAAATGAATATAAGGCAGCAGGACGAAATGAAAATAAACATTTTTAAAACAAAACTCGCTCGGCTCGTACTGTTAAGTGTAAAAGTAATGATGTCTTGTGGCGCATCGATGTACAACGACTAATTTCAATCAATCAAATCAAAACAAACTGTTCGTTTTGATTCACGTTATTTTATCCGAGTGAACCCAAGTGAACACAGCAATGTGAGTGTGTGAGTGTTTGGTTGCTTTGTTGATTTGTCTGCTACCACAACAACGACCAAGAGAAAAGCGCGTAAATCTATTTCCCTTCATTCCTTTCCTTTTTCCCATTTCATTTTCAAAGCCTAATTTGTCCATCTTTTCTTTTCACACCGGCGGAGTTATCTTTCTATTGATTCAATTCACTGATCTGTTTCTCCATCGTCTCCGCCATATCGGACGCGGGGAAGACGCTGTTTTGCTGACAATCATTCGGAAAGGTTTGTCAGAGAAAAAAAACAAAAAAAAAACAATGGCATTGTTTTATTTTCGACCAATTTTTCCGCGTTCGCAGCATTTTTGTTGCCCAAAGGAATTTGAGAAGCAAAAGAGTTTTTTTCATTAACGTAGTGGTGAACCGTAAAGCCCGACATGCATTAACGCAAAATCTAAAGGCTGCAAATTGATTGACAGTTCTATCTGTTGATTGTTGATTGGCGAAGTCAAATCTTTTTTTCACGCATCATGCGCCACTGGTTGATTGAATGATTGATTGTTGTTTATACAAGAATGAAATTACTTAATAGAAAAAAGTTGGGCTATTTTCCCCTCCCGTGATATTTCTTTTTTTATAGATCAGCTGACTGTTTTGGCCGTGAAATGGATATCCGAGCTCACTTTCCCACGCGGAAAGCGTCAGGTGTTAAGCCGGTGAAGAAGATTATCGAGGACGCCGCTAAATCTTCCCCAATTGGATCCCATCGAAATTTACCGCCCGCGACTCTTCGCGTGAAAAAGCCAGTTTCCATCGGAAGTTTAGTTGAGCTAGGCATTGGAAAAATTAGCCCGCGATCTCGTCCGAACTCAGCGAAAAAAGTTTCGGAGGATGTCGTGGAATCTTCCCTTGTGGAGAGCGTCCTTACTCCACCGCCAGCTGCCACTGCTCTTCGAGTAAGAAAACGGATCGTCATCGCTACTCCAGAGGAATTGGGAGTCGGAAAAGCAGCTCTGCCTGCTTTGTCAGGAGTGGATTCGGTAAAGGAAGTTGTTGCGAAGCCCTCGACGTCTTCCCCGTCAGTGGAAAGCATCATCCGGCCCCTTCGGGTGAAGAAATCAGATTCCATTGTGGTCACCGGCGCTTCAGAGAATGCCAAATCTGATTTACTATCTCGTTTGGCCTCGAGCAAAAAATCGGACAAGGAGAGCGTGGAGAAGGGGAAGACGCCCTCGAAGACGTCCCTGGAGTTTCGCAATGACCCGAAGCGTCGGGAACTGGAAAAGCAATTCCAAGCTAGTGTGGACCATCTCCAGCGATCGCCGGTCAAGCTGCAGCTCTCTCCATTCTACAGTCCGCATAAGACTAGCCTGACCACCGCCCAAGGGCGAGCCCAGTTAGGGAATGCCCACGTGCGGAAGCAGCTCTTTGGCAAAGCATCAGGTGAGCGATGACGAATAAATTGCGGTAGCAAACTTCAAAACTCGGTTTTTGAGATTTCTAAATATACTGTCAAGTACCGGTATACTGAGTCAAGTACCGGTATACTGACTTGTGTACATGTATTTCACAGAGAAGCATCCTGGACATACGCAAAATTAACAGACTTCCACTGTGAAATTTTCTAGACAGAGTTCCGCTAAACTCCCCAGTGATGATTCATAAAATTTTAATTCGAGACAAAAACATTGAGGTCCTAACAGACGGTGGTTGAAGAGGGCAAGGCATGTTCAGCTTTGGGACCAAGTTGAGAATGATGCCAATCGATCAATCAATGCCCAACTTTAATCAATCAATTAATGTCCAGCTTCAATCAATCAATCAATGCCCAGCTTCAATCAATCAATGTCCAGCATCCATCACAATGTTGATTTCATCAGTTGATAGGTGGTGGAGGCGACCTTCGTAAAACCTTTTTCCATCAGTCAGCAAGCTTGACCCTTTGATTTGTTCATCAATGTAATACTAAAGATTTTTTCCTGCAGAACTTGTGTTTTGCAGGCTAACGATCTTCAAAGATTAATTGGGCCGTGGCTAATTAGACTTTTCGACAACTTTAATTGGAAAAATCGACTTTTAATTTTACATCAAATATATTTTATTTCAAGCCAAAAAAATAGAAATTGAATTTTAAAAGCACATTATTATTGAACACCCCTAAATTTACTATAAATTTATGGTATTTCTTTAAATATCTTTAACGGCCTTTTTTATTTACTTGCTTCCAGGGGATGTTATTCCACCGGTAGAAACTCCAATTGATCCCATCCCACCAGCCAACTCTCCAACGAAACGTTTGAAAGCGGGGGATGAAGCTTCCTCGGCGGAGCAGCCGGCGGAAACGGATAGCGGTCTGGATGGGGACCAATCAATCCATCAACCACCCCAGACACCTGTGAAAAATCGGTTATGTTCGGCACTGCCGCAGCGTTCCCCGGGTAAGCGGATGCTCCTCTTCAGCCCGTCCAAAGGACTGGTGAAAGCCTCCTTGCCGACGGCGTCGAGTGTCCACAGCAACGCCACGTGCGAAGGACTCCCGGCGAATGTGACCAGCGCCCAGGACGCCTACACTCTCCGCCTGGCTGAGCAGAATTCCAGCGTTAAGCGGAAGGCCGAATATGACCGATCCGATATTAAAAAACGAGTGGAGGAGTTCAGGGCGCTCACCAGCAAGTCCCGGGAGCGTCGTCAGGAAGGGTCATCCTTACTGGCGTCCCTTCCTCCGTTGAATCTGTAAGTTCTGCTGCCCCATGAATATTAGAGTTGTTCAAATATATGTGTTATCCTATATTAGGTATTATGTGTTGTCGTATTCGCTATTTAATGAGGAGCACAAGGAATGTTTATTTTTATCATGATTTTTTCAGGATGGAGAAGAAGCGAGTTGCGGATGATATCCGTCAATGTCCGGCCAGCGATTCTTCCATTCTGCCGCTGCCGGTTGGGTTTCGAAAGTACCAAAAGCTCTTCGAGAAGCTGGACTCTTTAGTCAGTCTGAATCGTCGACAGATTTCCTATTTCGACAAGATACGCGATAACAGCCACATGCAAGAGATGACGGCAAAGCTATTTGGCCGGTGGGTTTCTTTTGTCACAGGTTATTGCTGTCTGCGGTTGCTTTTGTGTTCCTTATTCTTTCCACCAACCTTTGTTTGTGTCTGCCTCTGCATTTGAAAACTTGCTGGTGTCTTTTCCATACCGCGAGTCTGCCTGCCTTAACGAGGTACTAGCGCTAGGCTAGTCTGTTCAATTGCTTGTCTTCCAGCACGTCTTCGATGTCTGATTCTTGTCTGTCTATCTGTCTGACTTTTAAGTCTGTCTGTCTATCTGTCTGACTTTTAGTCTGTCTATCTGTTTATCGGCCTTTCTGAGGGTCTCACTTGCCATTTCGCTGTCAGTAAGTCTTCAGATGTCTGTCAATCGTGGTGTTAATGCCTGTTTGTTGTTTGATTGTGTTCCTGGATTTCTGTTGTTGATTCTGCCAGAACATACTAAAACAATTCTCCTCATTCAGCCCATTGGAGTACACGGATCTCGGCCAGATCAAAGCCATCTTCCCTGAGGCCTTCCTCTTCCGCATCGAAAAGCCCACTAATTCCGGAATCGGTCTGAGTTCTGTCTCCATCGAGCAGGAGCAAATGGCCATCCTCATTCGAAACGACACGGCCTCCGACACGGATTCCTTCCTGGCGGAGCCCGCACCGAGCGATCTCTTCCGCCGGGCAGCCCGATTCGAGGCGGCTCTCCTGGACATTGTCCATCGAAAGCACGCTGCCTTCATTGCGGCTTTGACCCCAGCGTTGTACGTCGAGCGATCCCAAATTGTCGCGTGGCATCCCAAATTCTTATCCGGCTTGGATGCAGTGGAACTGCCAGAGCCGGCGGCGATGCCGCAGTTCGCACGACCCCGAATTGGGCTGACGAAAGCGGAAGTGTTTGCACGAATGACTGCTACGACGCCCGAGTCACTTTTGCCACGCGATGGCGCGGATGTGTCAGAATCAGCTGCAGTTGTGCCACAACCGGTGCGGCCGACGACGCCGGCCTTAGCCCTTCATCCGACTCTGAAGAAGCTGGATCCGGCGTTTCTGCTGCGAGTTCAAGCTAACGCAGCAAAGAGACTGGCCAAGGTCATCACCAGAGATCCCTTGGTGGAGAAGGAACTCAAGATGCTCGAACGCATTCCGGCTATGGGGCGCATTATTTCCAAGTAAGTAGACGGTTCGTCGGTCTCAGCAGCGATGCGGCTAGTATTGGAACGTGGTTCAGGTAGTCTAGCAGGCACTTGAGATGGCGAAATAGATAGATAGATATTCATGGGGCGCAAGAGAGACAGACACACAGACAGTACAGGTAGGTAGGCAGACAGATAGATTGATGGACGCACTATACAGATCGCATGATAGTGCAGTTCCGTTCAGCGAATATAGGCAAGCGACATCGCATATTTTTTCTTGTTTGCTTACAGCATTTTTACGGATGAGAAGAAGACATGTTTGGCCTTGAAGGATTTGCTGAAATCATTACGCGACAGTATGCCATCACCCAAGCTTGGGATAGGTAAGGGGAAGGATTACGCACTTGCATGACGCTTCATTGTGCCTGTTTTTCAATTAAATGGATGTTTTTTATGAGACATACTGTTCGTAACACGCTGTTCGTTTTCAGAGGAATTCAATCAGCATGTCCTTCTACTGCTGAAAATTTTCAAGGGAAAGTGGCTGGAGGAGGTGGAGCTTCCGCTGACGGCGGGGAAGTACGTGAAAATCCACGATCCGAGCGTCGACTTGAAAAAGATCGAAGCCATTGTCAAAGAGGAAATGGACATCCGTAGGAAACTCTAGCCAGCCGGCCAGTGTCCGTCGCTTCGTCGTGGAATTTTGTTTTTGCCAATATGATGATGTACAGCAAATGTACGCTTTTTCATTTGATTGTTACTCTCTTTTTTTGTAACACACGATACATTTTTTGTTAGCCTTGTTATAGGCCATGTGGAAGATCCATTTCGATTGACCATTGATGGCGCAGACCGTTTGACTGTCTTTGAAGTAAAACTTTGACCGTCTTACGATCTCGTAGCGTTCGAGAAGTGTGGCATTTGTTCAAGAACAAAAGAAATGCGTTGTGCGGCATTTTTTAATCAAATTTACACCATTAAGGCAAACCCGTAGACGACAGAGACAAGCAGATAGTCAAATAGGGAGAGACACAGACAGACAGACAGACAGACAGACAGACAGACAAAGAACAGAAGACAGACAGACAGACAGACAGACAAGAAAGAAAGGCAGACAGACAGACAGACAACCAAACAGGCGATAAATACAAGCAGACAGGCAGACAGACAGGCAGACAGACAAACAAACAGGCGATAAATACAAGCAGACAGGCAGGCAGGCAGGCGGTAAAAGCAAGCAGATAGGCAGACAAGTCTACAGATAGACACGCATTCAGATGGATGCACTTTCAGACTGAATTAGCATACATTTCTCAGGTGATGATATCGAATGTCTCGGGTAAAATTTCTACGAAGCATCAGGAGCAGGCCTGCGAAACATTATGTTGCGGTTTGTCCTTGGCTGTCTCGCTTGACAAAAGCTCCATGCACACCAGCATATCCGCGTCCAGACACCTCAGGCAGACCATTCTCCGATTCTCGGAACTGCAAGGCAGGACACACCCAAAAGGTCCGTGTCGCCTGAGACATCTCCCCTCACCTCTAGTGATAGACATGTTTCAAGGATACAGTACTCACCACACTCTCGTCAGTTGTATCAGCCTGGAGGAGCTCATATATAATCTGCACATCTTCGCCTCCGAACATCATCAGTCCTGTTTCTAACCTAATCCGTCTTTTTCTTCCCATTTCCGTTCTCTGTTGTTTATTTCATCTCGGCGAGGGCGCACACGTACATCACATCTCAACAATGAATACTTCCTTGCTGTCAATTATCTGCCTTGCGGTCTGTGTGGCATTTGTCTCAGGTAAGCATGTGAATCACGTGAAAATGACGTTTTTTCGCTTGTTTTGCAAAATTAAAATTAAGAAAACCCAATTAATTGTATGTTGTCTGTGCCGCTATTTTTGCAGCCGGCCCGACAAAGGCGAAGTTCGAAACGGCACCGATTGTGAAGAAGGACCTCACCGATGTCGCTCTAACCAAGCCGGCCACCGAAAAGCTTGCCATGGAAAAGCCGACCAAGCATAACTTCCGGACGGCCCGACAGATCGGTTATGGCGCGGCTGGATCGGGTCTCCAGTCACAGCTTTCGGGCATCTCCAGCGGATACGGCTACGGATACAACAACGGTATGTCTCTGAGAATTTTTACCTGCCAAGTCTGGTACTTGTCTGTCTATCGCTACCCTTGTTTCGTGCATGGGTCTGAAACATTATTTGCTTTCTTACCTTTAAGACTAATTGCCGGTCTGAACTTCTGACTACATGCCTGTCATGCCTATGTCTGTCTGTTAACAAACTGCCTGGCTCACCGAACGTCTGACTAGATGTCTGTCATGCCAATGTCTGTGTGTCCCTGTTGTCTCCCTGTCTGGCGCACCGCATAGGTCGTCTAAAACAATCTAATTGCATGTCTGCCTGAATGTATGAAATGTCGTTCTGCCCGAATGCCTGTGTGCCTGTACATTCGAGTGATGTCTGGCTGTCTGTCTGTTCTTGATGTCTATCACCGGGCTAGAACGATTGTGCTTGCCCCTTGATTTTATTTAATCTTTTTTTTGCTTTTTTAGCTGTGGGAATGGGCGGTCTCGGACAGTCCCAAGGATCCAACCTCGGCCTGTTCCCTGGCCTCGGACTCTACGGCCGCCGTTAGAGCCTCTTCACGCCCGAGACCGCGGGCAGCTCTCTCACACCCGTCAGTCTTTCTTCACTGTTGCTGTTGCTACTGTTTGCCTGCCTTTGTCGTTTTGCCATTTTCCACACAATTTCGTTCTGGAACGCACTTCTGAAGCTGGGTTTTTTTCTTCACCCGTACAAGACAGCTGGACTGTGAATACCATGATTGTTTTCGATGACTTTGCTTTCTCCAATGCGTTATGTGCTGTTTTGTCTTCCGAACATGAGCGACTAACACGATCACCCTCATTCCTTTGTGTATGTGCTGCCCTATGCCTATATTTCGATAAACGGAAAAGATTAACGAAAGAGTGTATTAGTGAATAGTGACTGGTCACGTAACTAATAACTGGACAGTGAGTAAGTAATACGGGTACGATGATACGACGAGGCAAATGTACGAAGATACGAACCACGGCGGCAAGGAATTCACCGTGAAACGGAACAGCGTGACTCCTTGCCGCGTTTCGAGACACTACACACAAGAGCGAAACATCAAAACAAACTCAGCGATTTGGATCTATTTCCCGTTTCGATTAAGTCAATTCTTTTTAATAAAATCTAGAAATATTAATTTCAGGAGCGGAATGTCATGAACTATGATCAGTTTTCTACCGCGGACTCAGCCGACCATTCTCCTCGTCTTCCTGGGCGCCCTCCTGCAGTACATTCTCGGCTACTTTTTCTGGACGTCCTACTGCGCGACGTCGTCTAATCCGACGGCAAATCATGTCTTCCCGTTCGAATTCGACGGCAAGATCACCTGCATCATCCGGGACTTTGACAGCGAGGCTAGCGACCTGGAAGGCACCTCGGCGGCCATCGATGCGGTCGGGGAAGTCGCTCGCATTGTCGTCGTGTCGGAGCGTAAACTCTACCCGCCGGTGAATTCCCCCTCGCCGAAGGTGGTGTATTTTGAAACGCAACCGAGTGTGCGGCTCGGGGTGCCGGCGAAAAAGCTTCGGGACATTGTCCAAACTCAATGGGTACGTTGCCTTCCATTCGATTGATTGATGAATTGATTGGTTATGGATTGCATCTGCGTCGTGTTGGTTGATTGATGAATTGATTGATTATGGATTGCATCTGCGTCGTGTTGGTTGATTGATTGATGTGACAAGAATGGATATTTTTACTCACCGTACTAGTTAGTAGTCACCTCAGCGTGGCATTTTGTTGCATTTTCTGATGATGCGTGGTAGGAAAAACTTGCTGAGGAACCGGAAGCACCACTAGTTTAAAATCCTGCGATGTTTTTTGTCATGAAAAGAAATTGTGTTTGTCATTGCAGGTTCTCCTTCTTCCAGACGGCGTGAGACCATCCCGGCAAAGTTTATATGATTCGTTGCGCCAAACCACCACCAGTAACCCAGCCGTGAAGATATGGGCCTTTCGAGTACGGGGCAAACGCACCTCATGCCAGTCCGTCAGGATGGACTGGAAGCGGTGGACGCTGACCATGAACAACTCCGCTCCTGTCGGGGATGTCTGTGATGCGGTGACTGGATCTGTTGTTTATCTCCTCCGAAGTGTGGATTTCTTGAATCTACCTGAACCGTTGCTTCAGCCGGTGGGTGAGAGTTTGTTGGTGCAGTCGTTGTCGCTCGGATGGAAGACGCACATTTTCGGGGAGACATTGTTTGCGAGAAGCGACAAACTGCTAGACCCTCAGGTAAGATTCTCTTTCCAACTCGAACTGTTTTCCAACTCGAACACAGGTCATTGTTTTCAGTAATCTTGACTTAAACATGGGACTAGAATTTATTTTTTGGATCGATTTTGATTTTCGATCACCATTTTGTTGGTTACGTTAATCCATCAACTTGATGCCTCGATCGCTTGATTGACCGAACGAGCAGTTGACAACTGCTTACCGTGTTGTTCCTTCTCGCAGATGTTAGCCCACCAACGCAGCAACCACGATGACCACGTTCGCGACCTCTATGACCGTTTTCAGATCAAGCAAACCGTCAAAAACGGCCACGTCGAACTCTTCGGCTGCACCAAAGCCACCCCGCGCTGCTTCGGCAACGTCATCAACGACACGCCCAGCTATCTCTACGAAGGTCGCTGGACACCGCCGTGCTGCATCAACGCGCTGAAGGCCACACTGCAGCACGTGATTGAGGTGTTCGACTTCAACGGCGTCGCGTACTGGCTGGAGGGGGGCAGTCTGCTAGGAGCGGCGCGCAACGGCCAGCTCATCCCCTGGGACTACGACATCGACCTGGGGATGTTCCTCAATGAGACCAAAAAGATTCAGTATTTGGAGGCCGCCCGGGAAGGCCCGGTCGCCGACCCTGACGGCTTCACCTGGGAGCTGGCGCAACCGGGGGAGGGCCAGTTCTACCGGGTCCACTACAGCCGGACCAACCGCCTGCACGTGGATATATTCCCGTTTTACGCGAACAATTCCGTCATGACGAAGGATTTTTGGTTCCGATCGCACCCACAGGATCGGGAGTTCCCGGAGGACTTTCTGACGCCCATGGAATCTGCAAGCTTCCTCGGTTTGACGGTGGCGGTCCCCAATCGCCGGAGAGAGTTCCTGGAATTGAAGTTCGGCAAGGGCTGCATTGAGAATCCGAAATATCCGCGAGATTTCAAGCTTTAGAACTCCGTTGTGTGTCTGTGCACGATCATCTACTCGTATTCGTCACGGACGGTAAGGACGACGACGTCACACAACAGAAAACCTTTTCTGGGTTTTCAAATCATTTGATTTGTATTCATTAGCTTTGTTGTGCAAATCCAAGGAGAGTTCGCGCGAAACTAACTTTACTCCGTCACGACTTGCTCCGTCATAGATTGGTTGTATAATCTGTCGCTGGTTAAAATGCGACTACGCGTTCAGCAGCGATCGAAGGTTAGACCAAAAGCTCCCTGACTCGAAACTCCCAAACACCACTTACACACACCACGCATGCGTGTTCAACTTGAACATGCCAAATCGAATTAAAAACTCTGGAAAAAAATATGTGGCCTGGCTGCCCCTGAAAATGGCGCAGAAAAAACAGCTGTGTGTGTGAGAGAGAGAGCGCGCGCGCGTGAGGGAGCGGTGATGATGACCACTAAGACGACGAAACGGGAAGAAATATCAACAAACCATGCGGACGCGGATGCGAGCGGAACAAAAGGACAGGGAATCTCTGCACGCACATCACAACTGCGCCGTGTGACTGACTCCCAATCATCAGGGTTAATCCACACCGCCGAAGCCTTCAGTGTTCTCCATGGCCTGGATGAGACGCTCCCGCACCAGGTCGTAATTTGAATAAGGCGGCAAATCGAGTCGATTGAAACTGGAAAGGCACAGTAAACGTAATTTATGAGAAGCGGATCCACTTGCGGTGAATGTCATTGCGCGTCTTACCATGTATGAGCCCGTGGAAAGTCCTTTTCTGTGCCCCACTTCTCGATGCAGAACTTCTGCGGACCGTTGCTGCCTTGGAGCTCGGAGAAACCGTTCATGGGGACCCGGCTTGTGCCGGTGACAAATTGGAGGAGCCGGGCACGTAGTTCGTTATCGAACGACAGGATCGCCTAGCAAGAGAGAGTGAGAAAGACGTAACTGTGAAAAGGTTCGTAGTAGTGCCCAGACAAGAAGCTTAAAACCAGACAAACACAAAGTTCAGGATGAACAAGCTGCCACTGACCGGTAGACCAACACAGGCAGGCAGATCGACTAGAGCTGAAAAGGCAGACAGACAGACAGGATTCTACACCAGCAGACAGGAAGGAAGGATGGCGTACAGATGGGCAAGCGACTTGAGAGCCAGGCAGGCCTAGACAGACAGGCAGACGAAGACCGGTTTGAGACGAGAACACATAAGCTTGACAGAGAGAGTTCCAGTACAGGAACAATACGAACACTAGAGACCGAATAATGCACATCTCTGTCCTGCAGTGATCAAGCCTTACTTTCCAAAACCACTGAATGACCAAATGCTCCCCGTGATATTCGCCCTTGTAAATGGCGTTGTATTTCCAGTCCTTCACGTCAATATTGGCAATGCCAGAGAGCAGAAGCTGCAAGAATAACACAACTTCAAGAACAGATTCAATCAAGACAGTGCATCCACGAACAAGCCAAGTGATAATCATCTTCACCTCGACTTCATTGGGATCAAAAATTTGCAGCTGTCGTTTGGGAATGAGCTCGGCAAAGCCGGTCATGAAGGCGTGCATCTGATGCTCCACCCGGTCGACGAAGCGCCATTTGATGACCAAATCAATGTACTCCCGCTTATTCTCCTGCGTCACGGGGATGCTCGAACCGCCCGGTTTAATCTCCGCCTGCTGCATCACCCCGTAGACTTCCTCATCGACGGTGAAACGGAGATCGAGGTCAGCGGGATCGTTGTCGAGAATCCATTGCAGAGAGTTGTAGTACTCCAAATCCTAAATTAGGTTTGAGTTATGAGAATTCCAGAAAGGAGTAAGAGGAAGAAAACTCTTAAGTTTAGTTACAGACACTTACAACCGACTCCATGTCTTTCAACGTGATAGGTTTCTCCAACATCATCTTGTAAAATGGGCGAATGAAAAAGGCATCCAGAAGCTTGCCGTGAAACACCGCCATTCCCGCCACGCGTCCGACAAACTAACGAATAAAATAATACGTGAAGCCTCCCTGTCTGTCTGTCTGTCTGCCTCCCTCTCTGTCTGCCTGTCTGCCTCCCTCTCTGTCTGTCTGTCTGTCTGTCTGTCTGTATCCCGATGTATGAATCTGTGTACGTCTGCTTGTTGTCTGTGTGACCGTTTGTCTGTTGTCTATCTGTCTCTCGCTCCGTGTGCATACCCAAACCTTACTTTGAAATATGACAAATGATCATCGTTGCAAAGACCGGATTTCGGATTGATCTGAAGAGTATAGTTATCCCTGGAAAAAATATCCTTTAGTGGCTGTCCAAAGCTCAGCAAGAGGCAAAGCGCACACTTGCGCAACACACAGGGGCAAGTGTCTTACCCGGCGGAATATTCAAAGAGCCCGTAGTAAGGGTTAAACATCTCCCGAGACAACAGGAAAAACCACTCCCGGCTGACGCCGCCGTAATCCAATCCCACTTCACCGTCGAATTCAATCCAGAGTTTGGTCTTCAGCAGATCCGCCTTGGGGCATGTCATCACAGCTCGATATGAGTCCTCGAGGATGTGAGATCGTTTGACTTTAATGTCGAATTTATTGGGCAAATGGGGTGGAATTCGAAGTTCGCTCCGGAAATACTCATATTTGCGTTTGTAGTCTCGACTATACGGCACAGCCTACCAATTTAAAGAAGACATTCAGCAAGGAAAGCAAATTTATTAATAAAACAATATCTATATACTGTACCTATCGGTCTGACTGTCTGTCAGTCTACCTGACTGCCTGCCTGTCTATCTCTCCCTCTGTCTGTGTGTATGTAAATATGTCTGCCTGTTTGTCTGTCTGTCTGCCTGCCTGTCTGTCTATCTGCCTGCCTGCCAGCCTGTTTGTCTGTCTGCCTGCCTGTATAATCTGATCAACTGAATCTATAAGTGAGCCAACCTGTCCAGCGATGTCTGGATTATTCAGCCTAGGATCATCCCACTGGGTTCTCTTGCCGGCGTGGTCAATGTAAAAAGTTCTGCCGTCAGTGTGAACACGTTCTTCCCATCCCTCCTGCGTAAAGAAAAGAGACATGGTAAAAGCAGACAAGCAATACTAGTACTCATCGACTCATTCAACGTGTACATTTAATCAGGCAATCTTTTCTTCAACTTACCGGAAGAGGTCCCAAGATATCCACTGTGTTCTTTCTGTTGGCTTTCCCAGCACCGGAATCCACGACATGCGACACAGCCGCCACCGGCGCAGTGGGCAATGGACTCGGGCGAGAGGTCCGAGGATCCACCCACGTGGTCAGTCGTGTATTGTGGTCAATGAAAAACATCCGGCCGTTCGAGGAGACCCGATAGTCCCAACCAGCGGGTAAGGGATCAATGTCACTGGGCAGATTGTTTCCGCCGGTCTGAAAATATAAGCCGTACACTGTAAGTACGACTATTACGCAATTCAGCAGACCAACATAATTCATAGATAGACAGTCAATCAAACAGGCAAACACTGCATTGAAGTTAAGGCGACGGGATACCGTCGATTTGCACACTGTGTAGCATACAAGCAGTATTCATTTATCCATTGACACACGATTTATCGCAATATAACAGACAGATCACATACAGACCAACCAAACACACCACATAGACAGTCCGAACCAACCAACGGCAGACAGATAGAAAGACTGAGACGAGCGATTGACCGACGGACAGACATGCAGACAAACAGACGGGCATAGACAAGGAGACATGCATGCATGCATGCAGACAGATAGGCAGACAGACAGACAAACACGTACGAATCGTACCTGTACTGTACTGAAAGAGCCATTTCTTGACATCTGTGGGGTAAAGATGCCATCATCCCCACCGGTGGAATCTGAACCGGAGCCAGGCGCATTGGAAAGCGTCGGCGCTGTTGATGGAACTGTGCTGTCGCTGCTAACAAGACGCTGCAAATACTGATTTCGGGCGTTCCGCAGATCAGACGCGCTCTGAGCACTGGAGTCTCCCACGCTATTAAATGAAGCAAACAAAATGTCAGGAGGACTGCCTCTCGACTCAATAAATTGTTGTTAGAATATCAACAACACACGACCAGGCAAACATTGAATACGGCAAAAAAACCGCCCAGAGGACACACTTCCACAGAGGTCGGAGAAAGTACCCACAAAACTACTACCAGAAATTAACAAATTGATAAACTAGCTAAACTGAAAAAATTTATTTAATTGAATAAATAAGTACATTTTCACATCACCTTATGGGAATGCGAATATTAATCCCTCACTGAGCTGATATATTATTTCAGTTTCAAACTTGAAATCAAAAATGAGCTCTTAACCATGGAACTTCAAAATCCAAAATCCATATTTCATAATACTGATATATTTTGAATTTGAATTTGAACCGTTTGAACAGCACTGCCAAATTCCTACTGAGAGAACTCCTGAAGAGAGAATCAATCCAAATCTCACGGCCGATCAAACAGGAAGCTGAATGCCAGACAGACATTGTCAGACAATAGATACAATAGATCAACAGACAACAAAAGAGCGGTATCGGGTAGCAGTTCTGAAGGTAAGAGCATCAACAGGCATCCACATCAGTGAGAGGCAGAAACGGGCAAAAGGGGACCAATAAAAAATGGCATTTATCCAGGCCTTGTGACGTACGTTGGTCTATCCCACTGGGTCGTCCGTAGGTCGTGATTGACGTAATAAACTCTCCCGTTAAAGTCCTGCCGCTCTTCCCATCCCACCGGCAGGGGTGGAGGCCGTTCCCCACCTGAACCGCCTTCACCGCCACCGCCGTGCCTATGTCCACCACCACTGCCACTACCACTAGCAGATCCGGCGATTCTCGATGACGTCGCGGAAGTCACTGAAACGGCATCCGCAGCCTCCGCGTTATTAATAACATCATAATCCTCATCACTGGTTGGCTCGTCGAGTGGGCCGGTCCATCCCTCGGTCTAATGTATACAGACAAATACACACACCGTCAGCAATGATCAATAGAAAAATGCGTTCCCCGTCAGTGTCTCAGTCTGTCTGCGCGATGAAATCATAACTTCCGCACAGACAACCACTCACGCACCCTGACATACGATAGGACCACTGTGAGGCCGCCTTTCACGTGTGAACGTGAGGAGCGCGGTCGCAGTGTCAGGTGTTTCGGTTCAATTGTCTGTGCGGGGCCTTCCGTCTTGATGTTGCCGATGCCGATCTCGACAAAACCCAGGAAATCGTCCCGCGTCAGTCGGTTTTCGTCGAACACCTCCATTATAACTGCAAAACACACAAAAGTTATTAACGACATTGGGGATATAATTGAAATCCATTCTGTAAGACTGATACAGGCAGACGTTTGAGGCACACAATTAGTTACGTTACATTGAGATACACTTCTGGGAGACACGGAAAAAAACGGTTGGTAGAAAGAATGAAGCACCGAGAGACATACAAAAATAACACATGAATATCGCTACAAGAAAGAACGAAAGATAGACCGACAGGCAGACAAACAAACAGACAAACAAACAGGCAGACAAACAAGCAGACAGACAAACAGACAGACGAACAGACCCACAAACAGGCAGGCAGATGGAAAGACAGACAGGCACACACGAACAAACCCACAGGCAGACAGAAAGACAAACAGGCAGGCACACACAAACAAACTCACAGGCAAGCAGACAGACGGACAAGAAAACCAAGTCAAACAGACAAACAGAGATAAATATGTATGTATTTTACGAAAGTAGGCCCAAAGTCACCAACGAAGTATCGGCCAGTTACCCTTGTGTTTGCATGGGTCGACCCGGAAGAGAAACTCCTCCTTCCATTCGGGATTAAGAGTCTAGACCAAACAACAGAGGAATATGAAACTCGATTCCGCCAATCTGCTGTGGCTCCAGTTGTTGGTGCTCACGTTTTTCTTCGTCTTGGTGTTAGCAGTGCCGATGCAGTAGTTGCTGGCGTTTTGGCCGTTTTCCATCAACTTAATCTGCACGTACGGATCACTACAATCAGCCACAAACACACAAAGTCAACAGTGAAACACACCGCGGCCAGCGCACCGCCCAGCAGCAACCCACCACAGTGTCATGTATGCATGTAGATCAACAAACGGTGGTACATTACACATACGCACTCACCTCGTGCCGAAGATATCCTTCTTGGCCAAAGATGATGCATTTAGCACTTTGATACGGAGGATCCGGGTCCGTTTCTCATACGGAATATTCTGCCACAGCAAACAAAAATTATGAATAAAGAGATGATAAAGAAATAAAGAGATAAAAAGATAAATATATAAATCAATCAATCAATAGATAAAAAAGAAAATTAAATAGAGAAAATCAGAACTAATTACTTTTAAAAGTAAAATAAATCCGAGCAAAGCAAATCATAATCCCAGAAGGCAAAAGCCAATCCAGGGCATGATAAAACAAAAATCGAAAGCAGTACGACTAACAGAATTTGACCAAGCCAAGGAATAACTTCTCATCGATCACGCAACCCAAGCAACAAATTCCTCATCATACAATCAATCACTCAATCAAGACTTCATGCCGACACACCTAAATTCCGATCACACACTTCCGTGTTCAATCAATCAAGTTACCAAGGGACTAAAGAAAAAACTTGCATTTCTGTTATTAACCAATCGACCAATCAAGCGCAGTCGCACTAGAGGGAAACATCCCTTACCCCCCGACCGGGTTGCTGGAGCCCGTAAATCTTCATGCTGGTGCTGCTTGGTCCATCCACCGTGTCGGCGGACGATGTCGAGAACGATCCGGAGCGCTGCGAGTCCGTCCGATGCGGCGACGTATGAACGGACATCCGGGATGAAATCTCCACACCCGAGAGAGAGAGAGAGAGATGAGGACTGACGAGGAGGTCGGATGAGAATTTCTTTACTCCAAGTGAAAAAAACGGACTTGTGTGGAAATTATTCAGAAGCAACAGCAGCCAGAACTGTCCAATTGAAAACTCCAGAGGGGGGAGACGACATCAGAGACGAATGGCGGAATTAGTCAGCGACGATCGGACAATTTTAACACCTGCCGCAAAGAGAGAGTGAGAGCAAGTAATAATACGGGTCTTTCCGTTGCATAATGACACCGCACTATGTACATGCAGATATTACGAGG
This sequence comes from Hypsibius dujardini, assembly GCA_001579985.1. Taxonomy (NCBI): domain Eukaryota; kingdom Metazoa; phylum Tardigrada; class Eutardigrada; order Parachela; family Hypsibiidae; genus Hypsibius; species Hypsibius dujardini. The sequence goes on along the minus strand of LRSR01009061.1, from coordinate 1,050 downwards.
AACGGTGGTAGCGACTAGCGAGTTTTATAGAGTGGTGTGTGAGAGATAAGAGAGCGCGAAGTGGGAAGAAGCGGTCGAGGACTTGTCACTTCCGAAGATTACATATCACACACACACGGCACAACAGAGTAACGAGGAGATAAGGTTTACGTATGATAACTATGGAAGCTGCCTACGTTTCAGATTACACGGTAATTTTAATAATTTTTAATGTACCAAAAAAATAAGCCAAACAGAAAAAATGAAGGCGGGCAATAATGACGATGAACAGAAACGTCAACAGTGTCCGTATGATCCCAATGCAATCAATAAATCAAATCCTTCAATCGGTAAAGCCCCCTAATGATTGATTGAATTGAAGTACAACCGCAACAATGAAAAACGCCGTTCATTCAACCAAAGTGAAACAAACCACTTATCAATCAATCAATCAATCAACTAATAAATAAATCAATCAATCAACTAATAAATAAATCAATCAATCAACTAATAAATAAATCAATCAATCAACTGACCATTCACCAATACCGAGTACACGTCTCTTCCTTATGAGGTTGGGAAGGTCATTTAGATGTCTCCGACCAATCGGAACATCCCTCCCCATTGTCTGTGACTTCTCCATACAATTAAGAAAACCAAGTAAAACTCGACAGAATGAGAGTAACAGGGAGAAACGACGGTTGAGGAGGTCCCAGAAATATCATTTAGCCCCCAAGCAGCCAAAAAAACCTGGCTCAAATCGATTCAACTTTAATGCGGAACAAAATAAGTTGCGTGAACAGTTATCACACCTCGAAAATTCATCGGAATTAGAATAAAAAGAACGTTCTGAGGACAGGAAGAATTCACCAATAAAAACCACAACACGGAACTTTGTTGAGTCTCTTTTCACCTTCCAATGCGAATCTTGCCGTTTAAAGTTAACATACCTGAGGGTGGATTCGCAAGTCCCGTACAGATCGCGAGCAAGGAATCTAATTGAGGTAGCTGAGACGGGAATTCCAGGTTTTTTTGAGGAACTGGTAAAAAAAACCGCGGGGTGAAATTACC
>LRSR01009060.1:22890-37797 GCA_001579985.1 Hypsibius dujardini | reverse complement strand
ACTTGACACTGGTCGCATCATCTGATTCTGAAACTGAAGGAAATGCATGTGTACTTTCGCCAACCACGAACAATACCCGGGTTATTTTTCCAGCATCTCCCCACTGACCGATTAGATCATCAATGATCGATTTCTTATCCGAAAAAGACACTTCCTCCAGGGTACGGGAAGTGTTCGGATCCTTCTCCTCTTTAATCGGCACGTCACGGCTGTGGTCGACCTCATCCGCACCGTTCCCATTGACCAACATCGCATCAACGCCCCGACCTCCTCCGTGAGTGTGTCCTCCTCCGTGAGTGTGTCCTCCTCCGTGAGTGTGTTCACTTGTTTCCGGGTAGCCGGCATCGAGTTCGGGTGAAACGTTGGAGCTGCGAGCGCTGCAGCCGCTGTCAGACAGGGATGACTGAGTGTTGTTCTGCGAGTCCACGCCGCCGGTCGACAGTCCGCTGAGACTTTCGCTGTTTGGCATACTGCTCTCCTTCATCGATGGCGATTGGGAGTTGTCTTCCCGCTCAACGGAAATTTGCGACTTGAGGCTGTGATTACTGTCAGAGAGGCCTTCCGAGATGGAATCGATGAGCGGCGAGGTGACCTCTTTCTCGGTGCCAGTTTCCGTTGGCTGTTCCTCCATAACGGGTAGCATACGAGTGGCGTACTTTGAAGGTGTCGCGGTATAGGTATCAGCAGGTGAAGCCCCAGCTAAAATAATGGCACATAAGAAGATATGCTCAAGACGCGGGAAGCGCTGAGAGAGTAAACAAAGAACATACAGAGACTTCCCACCACCGGGCGAATGTTCAGAAACGTTGGACGGCCTGACCGAGAAAAATCACCCGTTAGATTAAGCACACCATGCCCACATCACCAAAGCCCACAGCCCGCAAAGAATGTAGACAAAGCAAAGTGAGTCAAATAGGCAGTACAAGTACCGTACCTCGGAGTGGTCGCCGATCCTTTCCATCAGAGTTTCCGTTCTCCTGTGGCCCATTCGTCTCTACGAGGGTGGAACTAAGAGGTCCACGAATGTCACGAATGCTGGATATGATATCGCTGGACCGCGAGAACTGCAAATGCACCCCAGGTAATACATTTGACACTGTCTGCATAATTTCGTCCCGGTGGACACTTACGTGACCAATGCCGGTGGGGACACTGTTGGTTTTTCGCAAGGGTTTGCCCAGACGAGCGAGCTGTTCCTTGATCTTAATCTCCTGTCCGTCACGTTCCCGTTTGAGCAGCATCTCCACACTGAGGACGTTGCGCAGGTACAGATCGATGTACGACTCGCCGTTGATCCGCCCGTCGACAGCGTCTGAGGCGCAGGCGAGGAGGGCCAGTTGTGATCGGTCCTCTGTTTCCTCTGATGCCTAGAGGGATGAACACAAGGTTATTAGCATTGGCATGCAATGTTACAATAATAAAGTACCTTTGGCAAGCTAGAAACGATCTGATAAGTGACGCCCGTGAACGGAAGCATCTTATCCGCCCGACCGGTGACCTTCTGCATGAACGAAGAGAAGTAAGACGGGCGCTTCTTGACGATAGCCAAGCAGATCCGTTTCCTCAGCACCAGGTCAAGGGGAGCAGGGTGAGTCAGGCGGACGATTGCCCGCACTATCATGTAGACATAGTGATGCGCCGGTGTGACGCAATTCAAGGCTGGCGAATCGTGCCGTGATGAGTCCCAGGAGAAGGTCGCTTCCGACTGAAAAGATACCCACGTCAGCGTTAGTTCAAGTGCAAGACAACGAGGATCTGAATCGTACCGGCTTGTTAGCATCCGTTCGGATTTGCGGTAAGTCGACAAACGTGTTGCTCTTCTCCCGTGGAATTTCTGTCGTGGCTCCCACGACGAGGTACTGATCGTGCAGGGGAGTGGAAGTACGAACGTCGTCCGGTTGCAGATCCATGAAGAGGACTGGCAAGTGCATCTCCATTCCCTCTCGAGGTGGCCTGCACACACAAAAACCACGTTGTAACTAATTGGAGGACTAATCGAAAGTTGTGGTTGGATTTGGAACGAACCCTTGTGCGGGGGCACCGGGAATGCCACTGTCCGGGGACGGCACGTGAACCGAGCTGAGCTCCTCGGACCATGTCAGCAGTTGATCGTGCAGGTTTTTTTCCCGTTCAATGTCTCCTTCATTTTTAACTACAAAAACGAATTTCTCAAAAGCATACAGTACTTAAACATCAAGGGGTCCATGTAGCTTACCGGTCTTGCTGGCAAGCTTCTCCATTTCACGGTTCAAATGATCCCGGCGTTTTTTCAGAGCCTCTTCCCACTTGCTTCGCAATGATTTCAAATCGTCCTCCTGATAGGAATCGAGGCCGCGTTGTTGCAGAAGATCCCGCTCATCAATCGAACCGATATGCGCGCCGACGATGGACGAGACACTAATCGGGAGGAAGCCGACTTTGGCGGCTGGGGTGACCTTGACGTGAATGTGACGTTGCTGGCCATGCCGCAGCTGGTACACACCGCCAGTTAAAACATTCGCATCCGGAAGCGGAAGGACATCCACGGGGGCGTAGACACCCTGTTCGTTCAGCTCACGAATTTCCACAATCAAGTCTAGTTTTCTGCTCACTTCACTCCAACTGAAAATGCAGAATGATGCTCAGCGATGAATGATGTGAGAAATGCATCGGCAGATATTTGTGCTAACAGAACGCCGGCCTGCGCAAGCAGGACAGGTAAACACAGCGGAAAATGGCAGGCAGGCAAGCAGGCAGGCAAGCAGGCAGGCAGGCAAGCAGGCAGGCAGACAGACAGACAGACAGCCAGGCAGACAAACAGACAGGAAAACAGTTAGAACACCAGACAAACGAACAGGCAGACAGACAGACAGGCAGACAGACAGATAGCCAGACAGCCAGACAGACAAACAGACAGGCAGGCAGACAGATAAGACACCGGGATAGCCTTACTGGTCGGCGATGGTCTTGCTTTTAAAGTCCAGCTTGTTATTGACTTCCCATTCTGCGTCCATTCCGGCGTGCTTATGACCCCATACTTGAATAGACAATGAGCCATCTTGACAAAACTCGAAGAAGTCTTCATTCAGAGTAGTGGTGTGGTCCTATAACAGAATAATACTGCTCCATGTCCCTGTGTGTCACTTTGAATTTAACCAGAAAATCAGTTTTTACATGCGAATAGTTAAACTTGAACCGGACGCCATCCTTCGCTCTGGTCAGATGGTTCCGGGCAGGCAAATGAGGGACCACCATTGCGTCTTTCTCTCCCCAGAAAACATACTGACAGAAGACAAAATTGGCGAAGGCTGGTGGCAGTCCGGTTGCTTCCTTAATCGAAATCTGGAAATAAATTTCTATTTTAGACGAGGTTCATGACTTGAGACAGAGAGAACAAGTCGCAAGGACGAGTCAGCCAAGTAGATAATTCTTATACGTACTCGACACACAACGTCATTCCTTTGGACTTCCGGCTGATCGTATTCCGAGGTTTCCGAGCAGTCTTCACCCCAGCCGCCATCGCCGTTCTCATCTTCACTCTCACCGAAGCTGTCTCCACCTGCATCACCTTCACGATCTTCCATGCTCAGTGTACCGCCCACTCGCGCGATCTCAACATGGAGACGGCCCACAATCTCGCCCTGCTGTGAGACGATGGGAACGTTGTAGTCCAAGGCGACATCGTGGAACAGAGCCGACATGTAGATATTGGCCACGCCGATCAAATTGTGATTCTCTTCGTGCTCGTAGAATGGGTCAATATCCAAATACCGCTGGTCCTCCTAAATTCAAACGTAACAGTAAATAATTAATCAGCCAATAAGCCAGCAACTCCAAACTCCAACCAATCCACCACATGACGGTTGCATCAGAAAAAAAGCACACTACATGGTAGTCTCCACTTCACAGAAACATGTGAACGTACGCAGTGAATTTCCGGTGCTTTCCATAAAGTGTACAGCTCCCTCATATCGACGAGTTTATTCTGAATTTTTTCGACAGACCAGGTCTGATTCGGTAGATGTTTCCGTTTGACCAGGATGGCGGCCTCACTTAGGCTGGAGTATATTTTTCGATTCGGCGTCAAGTTGTTAACAGGAATCTGTAGAGTGACTTGATAGTCCGTGTCTTTGCCTAGTTCTTTGGCTAGCAACTTCGCTTCCTGTGCAAAGCTGTTAGCGCGAATGATGTCGGTTTTGAGCTGGGACAAACACTTGCTGAACCACTCCTCCCTGAAAGTAAAGTGCTGTACTGATAAGATCTGATAAGTCTAGCATGCTTCTGTCTCTTTTTCAGTGTCCAGTAACTGCCTGTTCGCTTATCTATCTGTCTGTCTGTCTGTCTGTCTGCCTGCTGCTGTCTGTCTGTCTGTCTGTCTGTCTGTCTGTCTGTCTGTCTGTCTACGTCTCTATCTGTCAATATTTGTTATTGGTCATTACCTTTCCTGATTCCAGACTTCATAACGCGGTGTACCGGGGGTAAACGGCGTAAAGGGATGCTGCGACGATGGAGTGTACATCGACGAGCGGTGGTGAATGTCGAAAGACGACCCGAATTGTCCGGCTTGATGGATGCTGGGGGTGGCTGGGGTGTTGGCCACAGAAAGCGTGCTTCGATACATCTCCTTCATTTCCCGTTCGTATTTCAGACCCTGGGCGACGAGGGCTCCTACAATAACGAAATAATCAAAGTAAATTATACAGAACTGAAATCAGGGCAGAGTACCCCAATGCATTTGCGTGGTTGTGCTGTTGAGGAGAAATTGTTCGTCGGAAATGCGTGACCATAATAATTTCAGACCGGACAGACGAGTTCGTAATGGAGTCACAGAGTGACTTTTCTCACATTTCTCGTTCGATCGTCAAGTTATTCACTAACGAGTGTGTACTGTGTAGTGTGCAGTGTGCACTCACTTTGCTTGTCCTCGTGGTACTGCGATTCGAGGGCCTGAATTAGCGAAGCGGTTGCCGGATCGTTCATCTTGTTGCGGATCAGCTCTTCTCGTGCGGACTCAAAATTGACCGGATCCTCCGGGGTCACGCCGGAATCTGCAGAAGATATTTCAGCTGATAAGTACCGCTACGGATAACAGATGGAAGGGGAGTTGTGCATTGTAGAGCGCCGTTGGACGGCCTCGGATCAGCGGGCTAAACGTTTTTCCCCTTCCTCGTAAGTAAATGATAATGGTCCCTTACACTTACTGGCAGTCTTGGGGCAATTAACACGGAAGAAATGATTGTTGCCGAAGACCAAACGATCACGATTGTAGAGGCGCGTTTTACAGGAAATTTCTACTCCATTGACGCAGGTCCTGTCGAGAGTGATGACCATTAGCACGAATATAGTGAACAGTGTCACTGACAAAGCGACGGGATTCATTGAATCGTAAAAAATAACATTTTACTGCTGGGTCGTTGTGTGAATGCCCACGCTCCTCTAGTACTTACTTGGCGTCGGCGATGGGTAAAACGTACAACTCTTGATCATCAATGAACAACTCGGCGTGCTCTGATTGGATTCCGATTCCGCTCAGCTGAATGTCCGGTTGCTCGTCGGGCCGCCCTACCGAGTTTCTTTCCTACAAATGGAAATCCATGACGATAAGCGACCAATTGCCGATCGATGCAGACGAATCGGCAAAGACGCAATCCGGCAAGCAGACAGACAGACTGAGAGACAGACAAATACACAAATAAGCTGATCGACCGACCGACATACAGACATGCAACATACAGGCATGCAGATACTACACAGACAGACAGACAGACAGACAGACACGCAGAGAGACACGCCGACAGACATACAAATCGGCATACAGACAGATAGATAGACATACAAACAGACAGACAGACAGACAGACACGCTTATTGGTAAATGGATGAGCACACAGGCAGACATGCAGACAGACACGAAGAAATACAGGTAGAAATTGGTAGATAGCAATTAAGTATATAGCGAATAACGATAGATAATAGCTCTCATCTACCGAAAAAGCGGTGACTGAATAGAAAGGAACTCACGGTAAGGTAATAAACGAGGTTTTCGTTCAGGGAAGGATCATCATTGAGGTTGACGAGATAGTACCGGCCCTGTTCCACTTTAATTCCGGATGCGTGCACAGAAATGCCCATTTGCTCGAGAAATTGTTGGCGTGCCTGGAAAAGGGAGCAAGAGAGAAAAACGATAAGAGAGAAAGGGGAGAAAGAGAGGAAAAAAAGATAAAACAAAACACGCAAGGTAATTACTTGTACTGCCACCGGAACTAGGACAAATGGGATGACAGTTTGTCTACACACGCAATGTTTCCAAATCAAACATTCACTAGTCACAGGAGGTCCCCAGACTGCTTACCGTCCATTTTCCTTGCTCAAACTCGGAAATACCAGAAAAAGTCTTCGCCGGAATACAGAATAAATAAACTCGAAAATAAACGACGGCTATGATCTTACAAGGACGGCTATGATCTTACAAGGACGGCTATGATCTTACAAGGACTGCCTGCATCCTGCCGAGTTGAGAAATTATCAAGTAAAGTCAGGAGTCCAAGTTTGCAGCGAAAAGGAAGAAGAGCTCTCGACTAGGGAGCGGCATCGAAAAAATCAATTTCGTTCAATTTTAAGATCAAGCTTCTGAGACCGACACTCCTTCCGGCGCGTTTCATCTCAAGAAGTCATCTTGAATAGTCAGTACGGCCGTATATTGTTTGGTTAATGGGACGAACGTTTGGGTGATGAAAAACGCTCACAGCGACTCGAATGTCGACTGTGGTACGACGAACCCTATAGGGCGTGGGAGTAATTCCCAATGGAGCGTGGCCGGAGCCGCGATAAGAAACGATGAAATATATCACTCAGGACCGGCCAACGTCTCTGTTGTATAGCCAAGGGCAATATTCTGTATCGGATCCTTGTTACAGAAACTGCAAGCAACGATGCTTTTTTGTTTGTTTGACGCTGATGGTCTTTTTATGGCACTGCCTGTCGGTATCAAGCCATAAAACGGCGCAGCACTATCAAGAAAGAACGATCCGACGCTTGGCATTCGCAGCAGCTGACATATACAACCAAAAGCATTACAAACTGACAAGCCAGACATGCAGACAGACAATGAAACAGACAGGCAGAATGGCAGACCGACAGATAAACAAACAGACACAGAGACAGACAGAACGACAAATATACAGCCAGACAAACAGACACAAACAGACAGACAAACAGCCAGAGAGACAAAACAGAGAGACAAACAGACAGAAAGACAGACAGAGAGCCAGAGAGACAAACAAACAGACAGACAGACAGAAAGACAGACAGCCAGAGAGACAGACAGACAGACAGCCAGAGAGACAAACAGACAAACAGACATACAGACAGATAGTCACGCAGATGCCCGCACTCAGAAGACAAAGAGAGAGAGATACCGTTCTACCGTCTGAAAAATTCTTCCTTCTCTTGATGGAAGTACTACGGTCTAGATTGTATGTTTAAAGTACTACTTACGAAACTACAAGGAAATTTTTTGTCAAAATTGACCACGCTCACGTTGGTCATCTTACCTCGTGTTGCTCCCCGGACTCTTTCAGTTTCACTTCCCATGGCTTGTTCATATTTTCCAGAATCATCTTCGCCTCCGCATATCGTTCCTCAATATCTTTCCCCTGCAATTAAAAAGAAATATAATGAGCTGATCCATTTTGAACTGCAGTGACTCCAGGTGGCGCTCCCATACCTTAGTCGACAGCAGTTGATTCCGCAACATCTCAACTTCTTCCCGAAGTTCACGGATAATTTTGGCATTGGGGTCCTCGTTTACGATGGCGTGGTTGACGATCCGTTTCGTCCGGTCGGCATACCGCAGTGTTGAGAGGGTCTCCTCGTACTCGTCAGCAGCGGCGCTGATGGTGGCGATCATCACCGTCCGACTATTTCCACCAAGGTTGTCCTATCAAATTATTCAGTTATTAACAAAGTTGAGCAAGCAAACGTTCAACTTTGCCATATTTAGATCTACATGCATGAGCACTAGGCAGAAGTTGAGTATACTCGTACCTTGAGCAGCCATGTCAAAACGGAATCACGGTAGGGTACAAACGCGCCCTTTGCCTTGCTGCCGGACTGATCCGCCAACGAAGATATCACAAGACCAAGTGTACTCAACGATCTAGAAGCAGAGAGCAGAGAATTAGTGGTCAACACTGACTGACTGCAGTAGACCGAGAGTCCCCGTGAGACGGTAAAAGATTTCGTACTTGTTAATGTTGCTGCCTTCCTTGAGCCTCTCGCCTTCCGCACCGGTTTTGGAGGCCCTCTCACTGCCGGCAAGATCAACCAGACTGAGTTTGCTGACTTTCTCGCCTCGCACCTGTAGATACAAAACGGTCAGCGGCTGGACGTCGCATTGCAAAGGGCAGTGTAGACCCCTTCATATTCATTTCATTGAATGTCAACTGACGCTGCACAGTGCCAGACATGTATGTGTACAGACATGCCAGACATGTATGTACAGACATGCCAGACATGTATGTGTACAGACATGCCAGACATGTATGTGTACAGACATACTGTACAGATACACGTAAAAACAGGCAGGCAGGCAGGCAGGCAGGCAGGCAGGCAGGCAGCTAGACACACCTATCAACCGACATACCTACAGACAGACGGACAGACACTTCTGGCCCAAAAAGTATGTGGCACACATGTCTTTTAACCACTGCCACGGTATTTTGTGTGTGATCCTGTAGTTAACACCTGAACTCACGTACGTTTTCGGCATAATGTCTGCCTGACCGACCGCGATGACTAATTATGTTTCGGCTTTGAAGTTGACAGGCCTGGCGCGGTTAAAAATAATGACAAGAGTAGCATAAACTTACACCAGAGTCGGCGTCTTCCACGGTCTGGGTGAGGACTATCGTAAACACGGCATGGGACCGGCTACTTTCGCTGTTCATATTCGTCGCGGCCACAGTCCTTGCCTTGTTGCCTTCCGCCATCAGGTTTTCAATGTCCTTCGCAAATATACAATTACTTTGAGCATAACTGACAGATACGGCGTGCGCGTCTTAAACATACTTCGAACGAGTCCACAGCGGCCATGGTGAGTCCGTCCACGTACGGACCGAGAATGTTATGTTCCCTGACCCGTAAACTCTGCTTCGTCCTGCAATCAGACGATACATCCAATATCAGAATTTCAATTCAAACCGACATACGACCGGAGCACAGGGTTCAGCCTCTGGATCCTGTTTCCTCTCAGTATGACGATGCATGCACTGAAGATGTCTCAATGAGCGCGCGCGCTCATGAATATGACAACTGCTCAAATGGACGGCGTACTACATACACCCGCTGCCTTACCCTCGGGGATTGAGAAGATCGTAAACTTTTTCATTATAAATTTCCATGTAAGAAACTTCCACTTTGAAGAAGATATGACCGGTGGGATCGCTTTCGATGCGGAGGAAGAGGTCCTCGCACAGCTTGGGTATGACGCCCGGCTGCTCCGGCGTGCCCATCATCGTGTACGATTTGCCGGAACCTATTGAAATACAAATCAGAGGGAGATTAAAAGTGAGAAAGTGAAACCCAAGTGTAACAGATAGAGCAAAAATAGGATGACCGACAGATACATTACACTGCAGGCAAGCATACGAGTACGCATAGACAAATATGCCTCAGACGGCGATGCAGCAAAACAAAAGACAGATCGTCGGGTAATGAAAGATCGTCGGGTAATTAAAGATCGTCGGGTAATTAAAGCGTAAACAGGCACTGAAGATAAACAGCGCGAATATTCATTCGATAGATGAAGCATAAACGAGTGACACGTACCGGTCTGTCCGTAAGCGAAGATACAGGCGTTGTAGCCTTGGAAGGCGTTCTCCAGGACGCCTCTCCCCACGGCCTCGTACACATCGTCTTGATCTGCAAAAACCACACTCCAACATTAAAAATGCAAAATGCCTTATGTTATGTGTTAACAGGGACGATAAAGAAACTGTACCGGCGAAATGGGCGTCTTCCGGGCGACATGACCAGAAGCAGTGGTCAAATGCAAAGTTCTTGTGGTGCCGCCTGTAAACGACAGAACAGCAGAAAGGTGGTTAATAGTGCGACTTAATATGACCGGATTCCGGGTAGTAATAAGAAAAGCAGAGAAATTTGCTTCATTATTTTCAACAATATCAACCAAATTACAGCAAGCAAAACTCCCGATCACATTAGTACAATGGTCAACGATTGGGGGGATCTATGCCGCCGAAGCAGGCACAGATGAGGACGCGTCAATACGACATGTAATTAGGACCATCAAATATTCCAACATTATTAAAACTAAGTTATTCATGAAGCCTAGCCTGTCTCGCTTGTAGCCAATATGGGTATCAGAAAAGATCATTAGAATGCGGTTATTTGCTAATTCATCCCCCTTCAATGGGGTTCTCTAATATGTCGAGTGGGTCGATCCATTTTCACAGCACTTTCTCAGTTGAAGTAGCCTGTCCGGCGGAAATCAACTTCGGGTGGCCCTCGCAGCGAAGGAAGAATTACGGCGGATATCCGACTGGACATGCCACCAGCTGAGACCACGCATAATCAAATTCGAGGTCAGACTGTCCGGCGCGCACGGACAAACAGATAGGGAAGATTACCCTGCTTAGCTTATCAGTAAACCGGCACCAGAACGGTCCAGATAGACAGACAGCCGACAGACATGCAAACAGACAAACAAACAGATTGACAGACAGACAGACAGACAGACAGACAGACAGACAGAGAGACCGACAAACAGACAGACAGACAGACAGAGAGACAAACAGACAGGCAGGCAAACAGACAGCCCAACAGCGGACGGGTACACAGACAAATAAAAAAACATACAAATAGACAAATAGAACAGACAGACAAACAGACAGACAGACAAGCAAGCAAAATGTGAAAGACAGTCTCATTGTGATCTGTTATCCAACATATGAAGTAGGTCTCTTGTATCCGTGTTTTACGACCCACAACTGGAGCATCGCGTGTTGAATGACGAGAAAATCATTGTGATCTTCCCCATGTTTCGCCCGCTTTTAATGTTGTCGTAACTTTTGCTATAATAATCCGCGACGCGACACTTATTCCCTGTCATGCCGCCACGGCCCTATGCGTCTCCCATGTCACGATTATTCTCGTCGGAAATCCAACAGACAAACAGTCCGGCACATCATCCAAACAGGAACAAGAGCCATTCCGTGAGGATCAGTGTCCCCCGTAAAGTTAAAACACAGCTAGGTCAATCAACAGTACGAGTCACTGTGGAATCTCGTGCAGAGGAACATATCAAACGTCTGCTTCAATCATAATGCATCAGATGCTTATTTCTATTTCTTCAACTGTCTGCCTATCTGACTGTCCGCCTTTCTGCCTGTCCGACTGTCTGTCTGTCTGTCTGTCTGTCTGTCTGTCTGTCTATATGTCTATCTGCTTCTCTCTCGGCGTTTTTCCTTTCTGTGTAATTGCCCATACATTAGTTCCTGGGATTAAATTGTCTATCTAACAAAGATTCCGCCTTTCTAGTTTGAGAAGCGTTCACGTCTTTGCAGACAATCGACCCTTGCCCCTGCCAACATGTCCCGTCCCGTTGATGGTTGATCGACAAGCAAGTCCAATAAAAGGCAAATCCAGTCTCCTGCCGGCTTGAGTGTCTATGTCCGTAAAAAAGCTCACTCGAACGACTCCATCCTTGAAGTCCCGCCGTAAGCATCCAGCATTATAACCTCATTTCCGGATCAGGACCGCCGATTCCCGACACACACTATATATCCAGAAACGGGATGGGAGCTGACGACTGGCTGACTGCACTGACGACAGAATGGGATTGAAGGACGACTGATGATACCATTTAATTTCCATTGCGCGTTTTTGTCAGGAGATATCAGCTCCGACAGAGTCATTCTTTCTGCTTTCGTCCCCTTCGATTGACTGTTTCAGTGCGACCGGGTCAAACAGACCCGGTCACACTGAAGTTATTGATTGTTCGCGCGCGTTTCGCCCCCCAAAAAAGTACTTGAATTGCAAGCCGGCTTTCCCCGAATCCTTATTTTTTTGCCGGCTTCCTCCGGTGTGATGACACTCGGAAATATTTAGACGACTGTGAAAGGCGATAAAGTATGAGCCCAGCCAGAGTGGTGAGAGAGAGAGAAAAAGAGAAAAGGAACGAGAGGAAATGACAGGGATGTAATGTCTGTGACTGTAACTGCAGTGCAAACATTTACGCAGGCGTCCGATTTTTTTGAACATAATATTTGTAAATTCTGGCGGCGAGGGAAAATAATCAGAGCCCAGACAGCTGCTCCGATTGTGATGTAATTGTAGGCATGTTTCCGATCACAAGAGTGGAGCCACTCAATAAAGATTTCGTTACCGCAGACAAAATGGCAGACAGATATCCGGACAGTCAGAGCCAGGCAGGCAGACAGGAAGGCAGGCAGTCAAACCGTCAGGCAGGCAGACAGGAAGGCAAACCGACAGACAAAACAGGCAGACATACACATAAGCATACAGATAGACAAACAGACGAGGCAGGCAGGCAGACAGACAGGCAGGCAGACAGACAGACAAGCAAGCAACGAGTTCCACTCACTCGTATGAAATATTTAGGGGAAAGGCCCGTTTATACACAATTTAAATTCTCCTTGAAAATTCAGAAATTCCCAACCAATTCGTCCCAATAGCCTCGATCCCTGTTGGAACCACTTTTGCGAAGTGCCGCCCGAGCCGCCGGTTTCTTCCCCCAAGGGACTGTGCACTCGGGATCGAGTCGCTCCATCCACTACATGGTGAGATGGTCCACAAAACCGCGCCTCTTCACTGGGAGCCAACACATGGCTCGCATCAGGGATATGCGCCATCCCTTCCTCCTCCGCGTCCGCTACTCGGCGCTAATTTAATTTCCAGCCTCAATACATCTCTTTAGCATGGACACATAAACTGGTAAGAAGCGAAATTTCCAACCAGAATTCGATCCCTTATTTACATGCAGCCAAACAGTCTCTTCCTCCCCCTCCATTCCGGCAGAGCCAGATGATTTAATTTGAAAATTTTAAATAACCAAGCTGTCGCTTTCTCCGGTCTGGCCTGTCTGGATATATTCATCGAAATCAGCCCTATTTTTTAGTGGGAATATATTGCCCTTTTGAAACGAGGTGGTCTTGTCTAGTGGCTATGCAACTGGTCTCATGGTCACACCCAGAATTCTTAATGCAGTCTTCTTTCCGAATATAACACTTGTTTAGATTTATTCTGTCTGTCTGTCTGTCTGTCTGTCTGTCTGTCTGCTGCTGCCTGCCTGCCTGCCTGCCTGCCTGCCTGCCTGCCTGCCTGCCTGCCTGCCTGCCTGCCTGCCTGCCTGCTGCCTATCTATTTGTCTGTCGGTCGGTCACTGTCTGTCTGTCTACCTGCCTGTCTATCTATTTGTCGGTCTCTCTGTCTGTCTGTCTATACACCTGTCGCCATGGCTGTTATTCTTAGCTGTCTCTCAAAGTCACACGTACATCGGTATAGCATTTAAGTCAGTTCTCTGAAATCTCATCTGTCACGCGTAACAGCAAGAAATGAAATCACTTATTCCAAAATCTCCTTGTTCAAACGCTCCGCAAAATGTAGAGTGCAAAGCAATCTGACCTTCCTGTGGAGTAGACTGGCATTTATTGCCGATGTTTGGAATATTTCTATTGATTATCACTTCACCACTCCCAACAAAGCGGTATAGCTCGTTACGCACGAACGAAGACCCATCCCAGGCAGATTACTTCACCCACTCACACCAACCCGAAAAGACAGATTTCCGCTAAGACTGGGTACACATTTAGAGCCAGACAATGAACGAGCCATACTCTCTTCCCAGCATTAATATGCCTTTTAGTTAACACTTCTGGAACAAAACATCTTCGAATCTCAAGAATTCGCACTTCAAGCGGGATTATTTCTTTCATTTATCATTGGAGGCAGCAGATTTGAAATGTTTTTTAAAGATAAACTGTTAATCCATTAGACAAGGAGATTTCCGCTACAGTTCCCGGCGGTCCCTCAAGGAGCCCATTCACCCTTTCCCTCCATAAATCCATTCCGGCTGATCGGCTTTTCATCCAGTCCACGCGATTCCATTTCCGGCGCCACTTTACACCGTTTTCAATCGCGCACTCCAACAAATCGCCCCTGATATGTATTTCGCCGGTTTTTTTCATCGGCTGAAATAATTATGTGTGCATTCCCTGACACGGCTTAAATTTCCGTCCCACAAACCACCATTTTACGAAGGACTTTTTTTAAGAGACACACAAAGTTGATACAGTAAAAAAGTTTAAGAGAGACGTCGGCGTGGATATCTGCACGTATGCCGTGATGACTCCCAAGTGGGTCCCCTCTTCCCCCCCCCCTACACATATGTACACGCCATCCTGAATGGTGAGCGGGGAAGAAGGTCATGGCAAGGATATTGGCAGTTTGTCAACCGGAAATGGAAGTTGCGCATTACTCTGCCAGCTTAACTCAGTTTGCTCTTCCCGTTCGTTCCCTGTCTCCCGATCCCGTCGGTCGCGGCATCGTGTGACGTCTGGATCAAGGATATGTTGAAACCACTCTTTACTTTTTTGTCATGCAGTGTAAATAGTCGAGGATGGCGTCGCCGATCGATGCGGGAAAACCTCCACTTCCGGTGAATGTCGTAATTAATCGTCAGACCTCGTCGTGAATAAATCAGAAACAGATGTGGGCTGTCGCGAGCAGTAAGATGGATGGCCAAGCAGAAGACAAGTTCGGAAAAACAGCAATACACAGTCGCGCAGACAGTCAGACAGACAATTAGGCAGAGACAGACAAACAGACAGGTAGGCAGACAAGCAGGCAAGTACAGTCAGACAGAGACAAACACAGAGCCAGGCAGGCAGGC
>LRSR01009060.1:0-22768 GCA_001579985.1 Hypsibius dujardini | reverse complement strand
GCTCCCGGAAGGGAATGCGATCCTCCTTCCCAAGCGAAACTGCTACACAAGCACAACGACAATTCATCCTGTCAGATTTGCGAATAATTTACAGCATTCACCACAAGCGAACAGTCTCATCACACACACATTCACGTGCCGGAGTGAAAAGAGTCAGTGGTTGTCAGAGCGAGCTAGAGCGCTCCCGACATAACGCCGCGCGCCATTAATCATAAACACAAATAAAAGTGCATATTTGACAGGCAGTTAAATAGTGAGTCAAAGACTTTTAACTTTTTCCTCGTCACACACAGACGAGACCGAAACACAGACCCGCTCCGAATGCGATAAACGGCAGATCTTATTACAGTTCAAGCATGACCGGGTGACACCTTTGTTTGACATGGTTGTGAGGAGCACTTTTTCCCGCCAGTGCTGCTTGCTGATGTCGTAGGATTACGTCGGTGTGGTCCGTGACTGACAGATTCGAGTGAAAAAATTGACATGCGAGACGGATGAATCTCTGCGGTTATAATTCAGCAACAGCTCAGGAGTTGATTAATAACTTTGCAGACTTCATTAGTGAAACTGATTCGAATTAGCACACATTTTGTACTTTTAATCAGGCAATCAACGTATCACCCAACCAATCGGGCAGTGAACCATCAACCACCCAAAATCTACCTCTGGTAGCGTTGCTTAAATACCGTGTTCGAATTTACATAAAATACAAAATAAATTTCAATACTCCGGCGAAATTTATTTAAATAAAAAAATTTTAAAGAAAAGTAACAAAATGCTTTGCAGCATTTAGAATTAGATTTTTAATATCGACTTTCATCTGTAAAATCAAAACAAAATTATTTCAACTCAAATACCGCTTTTCGATCCAGTTGAAATATCGTTTAAATATCTCTTAATTATATTTAAACAACACTAATACCAAGACGGTGCGAGCGACCACGAGACTACAGAGTTCAGACTAACAGACTACCGGGTGGCCATTCCCGTTAAGAGTAGAACATTAATTAAGACCATCCCGCAGAGCTACCAGAAAAAAACCCCAATGAGTAAAACGGGGGCCGGAAAATTTTAAATTTCCCCAGGGAAGATTGGTGATGCGTCGGCGGCGGAGGGGAGCTGCTAATTCCGAAAAGTGCGTGTAACTGCAAGGGGATTATCGGGCCTTGACATTACTTCCCCTTTTCCCAACCGTCGCAGTAAGAAGTAACTAGCAATTCCGTGTCCGACTGCTGCAGGATATTACTTATAGGCAAGGCTGCTAATAAATTTGAGGGAAAAAGTTGAAAACGAGACGGCAACGCAAGAAGAAAGGAGGCCTCGTTGGGGTGCCTGTCAACACCGATCCTGCAATATATTCCATACACAGAGACAGAAAAGCCTCAAATTATTTGATCATTTCCAGTTTTCTCTCTCAATCTTTCTTCTCACACGGAGAGTTGTGAGGATAAAGAGGCACACTGCTGTGAGCGCTGGACAGGGGGTCAGCTGTTGGATAATACGAGGCGTCCAAGAGTGAGCGCTTTCTTAGTTTAAAGTTGAGCGCGCCCAGCAGTGACGGATGACGATGGTCATCTGAGGAAGCTCTCTTGAGGAAGCTCTCTTGAGGAAGCTCTCTTGAGGAAGTCCAGTCCGACACACAACGTGATGCGGTGGCGGTAACATTCAACGTGGCAGCACTATTCGCACTGGTGAATGAATGTCAGTCGTTGCTGCTCAATGCAGTAAATTGACCGTAAGACGGAGAAAAATAACACTGGCGTGAGTTATGATACCTCCAGAGATGAGCAAGAAGTAAAAAACACCCATTAAAATGCTAAATTATGACGGCTGCAGAAGTGCAGTGCTACCACAAGAACTGTAAGGACTAATACATTCATAACGGGAAGTGATGCATGGTCAACTTCTCGTGCCTGCATTAATATAACCAACAGATACCAAACATGATACTACAACGAAATTATAATAATTTATTCAAAGAAGTTCTTCAGACTGCTTGCCCCACTGCTTCCTTCAATTTCGTGCGCCTACCTGCCTGTTTATATGTCTGTCTGTCTGTCTGTCTGTCTGTCTGTCTGTCTGTGTCTGTGTCTGTGTCTGTCTGTCTGTGTCTGTCTATCTATCTGTCTGCTAGTCTGCCTGGTCTGTCTGCTGTCTGCTGTCTGTCTTTGCCTCAGTCTGTCTGACTTGTCAGGGTTGTCTTACCGCAAGTTTCCCTGGCTATTCACCCACCAGAAAACCTCTCATGTTATGGGTTACAAAGAATCTGTAAGTAATTAGAAAAAAAAGTCTATTTCAATATGACATCAAATACTTTAATTGTAAAGGAAAAAAAATTAACTCTAAAAACTAGAATTGTAGTGCGATCGAATTTCAATTTCCTATTTCCTGTTATTGCGCAGCTACCCTTTGTCACTCCAGTTTTGTTGGAATCAAACCCCGGGCACATTCAACTCAAATCGCTGGCAAAACTCGGGAGAAGATAAAGTTGCGGGTTAAACGCTATTTATCCACAAATAAGCACACACGCTGCTGCTGCACATTCCTGATATCACTTTACAAACAGCAACCACAGAAATTCCCCCTCTCCTATGACTGCCCAACACAAAGCATCATGACTTCCAAAGACCAAACAGAAATGCCTATCCAATATCCATATCGCTCATTTGTAAATGTCGCATTGCCCTCATCGGTTGGAAGAATCGCGTTGTGCGCGCGCGCTCTCTCTCTCGCCCTTCACACTTCCTCTTTTTATCGCGCGACAGAGCCGCGGACCTTTGTGCCGGTTATGCGTCCATTTTACACTGTTGGTTGTCTTTGCTCAAGCAGCCGGAAATTCGGTCAAGCGTGGCGTCCCGTGGCGCAACGCAAAATGAGATGATATTTCCTTCGGACTCCCCTAGCTGAGCAGCAACTTCGGGAAAAGGGAAAGGGAGACGGGCTGACAACAATTATTTTCGGGTGCTGTAGCAGTGTCTCCTTGTAGTGCTAGTAGTGTGTACGGATCAAATCCACTTGCAGCGAGCGACGGGAGTTTCAAGTGCCGTTGCGCTTCAGTTGGTCCCGCTTCTGACACAAATCCTGTATTCCGACGGGGATTCGCGCACTGGACCACGCGAGCCCCTCGACACATTTTGTCGTCTCAAAACACTCGTTCAGAACTCAGATTTATTTTTAAAAGCTCACAAAAACAGCTAGCTTGAGCCATCAGCAGGCCGATACAAAAATGCTTAACATTTCAGCGGGGAGCAAAATACCGGCAGATAGGCAGGCAAGCATACAATATACATACAGATAGACTGCGACAGACAGACAGGCAACAGGGACATACACAGACCGACAGACACATAGACAAACACACATACAGGTAGACAGACAGACAGACAGACAGACAGACAGACAGACAGACAGACAGTAAGTGTCGGGTGCATTTTTCGAGTATTTCTTCAAAAGCATCCATGTCATAGTCCGAGTCATGCGCCCTTCGACGTCCACGTGTGTGGTCACTCAATACATAATCGAGCTGTCCGCGGAGATCGACAGACTAGGATGTCAAGGATGCGAGCCCTCTGCACTCTGTGCCTGTGTGCTGGTGTATTGCGCCTTGATCCGAAATTAAACACGACGGCCATATTTCAAATAAACTTTGTCAGTAAAAGGCCAAGCTGTCACACGTAATTCCATCGTCACTTTTTCACTCTGTTAAAACAGCAGCATGTTGCCGCACTAAAGAATACTGCCGTGCAGCCTCAGACTCAGGAGCCCCTGAGGACGCCAATCACACAGTGTGATACCGGGACGCCGAGGCAAACAAGACCGCCAAATTGATTCGCTCGCTTCTGAATAGCAATTCTTACAAGCACATAGACACACCATCTGGATCCGTCCCTTGCAGAATCCCTTCGTTCGGGTTCTCATCTCCTCTCTCTGATCATCCATTATTGACTGGAGCTGTTTTTTAAGGCCAAAACAAGAGCGCGAAGCCGTCAATCCCATTCCGTGAAGGGCCGGACAAGTGGGCAATGCTTTTAACCCACATTCCAAATCCCAAGTAGAAAAGGCTGTTCCGGTCCGCTAGTTACCGCTAGTGGAAAGAGTCCACTTCTATTGGACCCGAATCATTACATGAAAACAGCTCACACGCGAGATTTATATCGAAATTGGGAGAGACGCGCCTTCTCGCCACTCGCGATCCTCCTCCTGAAACAAGGACACTAGCGCCCCCCCCCGACTACTCCTCCTCCTCCTCCTACTACTACAACATACACTATGAATGTATGTATTGATTTGAGGGCAGTCATGTTCCGTCCCATCCCGCGGCCACTTGTCTGTAGCGGGCATTTGGTACGCAATTAAACTTGGATTAGAGCGTGTGTGGGAGATTTCTTCCGTGGAAAAGAGTCTGCGAGTAGCGTGTGTGTGTGTGCCGGTGATCTCTTGAGCCTGTGTCGTCGAACGCGTCACTTCGCAATCCGGACAATTCCAGCAGTCCCTCCTGGAGGAAGGGATTCCCTTGCAATTACAAATCAACCTAAGCTGGGATTGCACTTTTTCCACAACCGCGATGTGTGTATGCATAGGGGAAAGCATGGGAGAAAACCCCACCCCACAACAAGCCATCGGAAATGGATTTCGGTCAACGCAGCTAGTCTAGCCACTACGATGAAGTCATTACAGACAGGAGTTAGATAGGCACATAGGCAAACAATCAGGCAGCCACATAAACAGACAGACAGACAGACAGACAGACAGACAGACAGACAGACAGACAGACAGACAGACAGACAGACAGACAGGAAAGACACGATGGGCAGGCAGATATTCAAACTAACGAGGACACATGCAGGCAGATATTCTGAGAGAATTCAAACAGAGAGACAGTCAATCAAGCAGGCAGACACCAGATGAAAAGGCAAGCACTCTCTGTTGTCCAGTTCGTGACAGTCAACCGCATCACAGAACGCTTCCGTCAGCACGTCTACCAGATCGTCGCGCAGAGATTCCCAGTGGCCATCCCGCAGACCCGAATCGTCTCAGTGAAGTGACATTAAACACACTAAACAGTTGTCTAATGGCCTCTTGTCCGGCATAGACGGATGTCTGGGAAGCAAGGCATCACACAGCTCCTCCTAAAAGCGGAGACACGCGCAGCTGGTGCTGCTCTCTCCTCATCACCGGGCGTATATATATTCAGACAAATGTCTATCCCCGACGATCCAGCGGACAACCCCGGAAGGGATTTACAGTTGCAAATGCAGGAGCGGAGCGAGAAGCAGAGGGGAGGGAGGGATCAATATAGTTGGAATAGGGAATGTAATCGCCGGATGACACCACGGTGTGTGTGTGACTGGATGATGATGCTGGGTGTGTTATGTTGCTGACATTAGCGGGAGTGAAAAAAGGCAGCATCTCCGGAAGCAGTCACGGACACAGACAGACAGACACAGACAGACAGACAGACAAACAAACAGCCCCCACGTCAGATACAGGGTCAGCTTTGGGAGGGGAAAAGCTCCGTGTCACACACGCGTGTGCTGTAATGAACGTATTGTGGATCATCGTTTCCAATATATTATTATCCTTTTTTCGGTGATCCGTGGAGAGAAGTAGCAGGGTGGTGAAGTGAAGCAAAACCCGAAAATTTGTCGCGGCTTGTCGTGTCCGAACTCTTGTTACGTAATGTGGTGTTGCATAGGCAGCCATGGGACGGAGACATAGACAATAACAATAATTTTCGGCGGTTTCGCTGCCACTCCGGTTTCCGTGTCCATCATCAGCTGGAGGTCAGAACGGAAGCGGGCAGCGGACAACAAGTACCGCCATCACACGCAACAGACACCGCCACATGAAATGTAACCGATTGCGTGTGTGCGCTAATGGATACCGGTGTTCGCTTTCCAAACATCATCACACCGCGGATCTCGGTTGTTGAGATGAAGAAAATCACAAACCAACAATACTAGTAACGCACGCACAGGGTCCAGACACCCCTAGACCTCCCTATTCAGAAGCAAAGCTCCAAAATTAGAAATAATTAAAAATAATCTGGAATTTCTGGTCTTTAGAAAATATTATCCAAAATATTAATCCACAATTTTCACTACAAAAAGGTATTAGAGATAGTGTCACGACTAACCGGCGATAGACTGCGTATAATTAAAAGGTAATAGGAATGAAAAATTCAGCCTTGAAAATCAAGCAATCAATCGTATGGTGGAACGTACTTGTCCGGTGAGGATGCAGTGTAGCGAGGGTCGTGTATCACCGTCTGATCCTTCCGCATTTCCACCACACATTTCGCGGAGAGATTGAGTTCTGCAATGGCATCACAAAAACAGCCCACATTTTACGGGTGAATCAGACCGTGACGGAGCGGCAGCGGCAGTGAGTGCCGATCACGGTGAAGGTGAAGACAATCAGAGGGTTAAACGAAGCGAAAATTCCACACTCGCGTCGAATTGCTCTTGTGTAACATTTCACTTTCTTCTTTCTTTCTTTCTCGCATCGCGATGACAGGACCAAAACTTTGAAAACGGTCACTCAAACAAGTTGGTGGGATACCGCATATTTTCAGGTGTCAATAACCCTAACATGGCGTTTCTATTACATTCTATGCCACCGCAGTAATCTTTTTACGAGTAAACCTGGTGGCGACAATCAATCAATCAAATTTGACCGTACACAATCGGCACAGCTCCTACGCCGTACACAATCGGCACAGCTCCTACGCCATTCACAAATGGGTTAAAGCAGTAGTTACGTGTCTGATTCCTCGTAATCAATTTTGGCCACATTAATAATCAACATTGGAATTTAGTGCGTACTGGAAGCTAGGTTTAGCTCTTGCGTTGCGATATCCATATCACATGGTGTAATTAATTAAGATCAAATAAACGAAACAGCTTAGTGGATGAGCGTCACTTCCGCATGGCGTACCTCTGGTGTTGAGTGGTCGTACCCTGACCGCGACTTTCACCTTATCCATATTCTCCTTATCCATAACTGCCGCTGGCCGTTCAACTTCAATACTCTCGAAGGTAATAAGATCCAATTACGGTGTGGCAGGAGATATAAATCCAGAATAACAAGATGTATCAGCGGACATGATCATATTTCACACAGGGCATGCAGATTTATTATGCCTCCACACAAGATTGTGATCGCCTGCGAGCAGAAGGGCAGGCAGTTAGAGCGACGATTGCAGGTAGTTAAACGAGTAAATTGGGCATGTTGTTATTTAAAGCCACCTTGACACGCGAATTCCTCCACCTTCCCTCCAGTCAGTACTAATCGGGGCTGCACCTGTTCAAATTTAACTCCTGCTGCTGCTTGCAGTGCGCTCGGTGGTGGCGTGTGTGCGCTGGAAGGAAATACAGCTCGAAGTTCAGTTATCGCAATAACTTTCCATATGCCGAAAATTTGCAGAGAGGCATTCCGTAAAGCGAGATTGCAAGCGCTCCCCCCGAAATGAGAGCGAAACAATCCACAATCTTATTTTGCGGCGTTGTCTGGCTTTACAAACGGTTTGATTCAAACCAGAGCGGGCAGCGTTTGCCTCATT
Source organism: Hypsibius dujardini (assembly GCA_001579985.1). Taxonomy (NCBI): domain Eukaryota; kingdom Metazoa; phylum Tardigrada; class Eutardigrada; order Parachela; family Hypsibiidae; genus Hypsibius; species Hypsibius dujardini. The sequence continues at coordinate 15,207 of LRSR01009060.1, read as the reverse complement.
CATTGGATGCGCCTTTGATACTACACATTCACAGCGACCAATGGAAGCTCGATTTAATACAACCGGGGGTGTGGTTCAATCTTGTTAAGGCGGGGCTTAGTTTCTCAACTGCACAGCCGTTCCGCAAAACTTTCAACCGTTCCGCCCTATCAAGCGGTACATACGTGTACAGTGCGGTACAGTACAGTGTACTGTACTTGTACGTCATCGCTCCTTGACCACTGGTCACGTGGCCACTGCACGAACTAGGTGGCCGACGTTTTTCAGTCTGTCTTTCTGAAGTCGCCAATTACTTTTAGTATTGCGGCTGGCCTGATATAATAAGATGTACATGTAATCAAGTGATCCGCTTGACTGACGTCACGACGTGGGTTTGAATGAACGAAAAAAGCATCTGAATTCAATCCACGTTATGGAAAGAGTCCTTATTTCTGAAGCTTCGGATTTCACTCCACGTCACTCGCATTGTCTGATATAAATTTCGTTTAGTCCCGACCACTTTTCCAGACGCATTGTCTGATATAAATTTCGTTTAGTCCCGACCACTTTTCTCGGGCGTATTTTGCCGGCCATTCCGCAAGACGGATGGAGTGCCTGATTCACCGTTCCGCTCCGCGATTTCAGACAGCTGATTTAATTCATTGTGCAGTGTACTCGTACGTTAACGTGTGATCCAGCCTATGCATTCCAGTGCACGGACTCAAAGTGTATTTACAGTGAGTAGGCCTGTAGGGGACGCCACCTCCGAAAATATGAGGCGCGGTAAGGACAGAATAAATCCAAGCCATGGCCAAGTTAGATTCCCGACAATCTGCTCGGCCACGCGCATCAGATGTTTCTTGTCGGCAGCGACTAAGTCACGGAAATTAACAAGAAAGAATACAGAAATCTACTTGCTGTCACTGATTTTATAACACAATGGAAGAAACTGCTGAGATTGCTTTCCTTGGAACAGCTTTTTCAGCCTAGGAGAGCTTTCTATTCTGTTTTTGAAGAAAAACACTGTTCTAAGACAGGCTGTCCAATAGAAATCAATCTGATGACGTCAGTTAACACTGCCAATTTTAAACCAATCATTCTAAGTTTCTATAGCTTGATTTTTCATTGGCCCATTCAGCCGCTTCGTTATTGGTCGAATTCTAGCCGCTACAATTGGTGGTTATTCGCCCATAAATTACGTGGGTCGAATGGGCCGCACCGCAAAGTCAACAGCTTCGAGCGCACTAACCGAGAGGGCCCAGCTGATCGGCCCAACCACTCTGACGGACTTGTTTTGTGTATTTGTGGTTATATTGGCGGACTTTTCCGGGTTCTTGGTTTGAATTTTGTCACTTTCAACGCCGTCGACTGACTTTTCCTTGCAAAATCTGATTTCCCATTGTATTCCTGCTCCCTTGTCGGAAAGATGTCGAAGAATGAGAAGGCGGGGAAGAATCCCCCGACACCAAGCAATGCCAGCGGGAAAAAAATGTCACAGCCTTCCATCGCTGCATTCTTCAGTTCACGACAGGCGCCCCCGAGTCCGATGACACCCACCGCTACTCCCAGCCCTTCGGCGGAGAAGCAGGAAGATGATTTTGACGTGCAGTTGGTGGAGACGGAAACAGTTACCAGTATGACAGCGATCCAAGGCAATAAATGTACCCCGAAAACTGGGCCGCTGAAAAAGCCCATGTCTGCATTTTCTACTCCAACCACGCCAAAGAGCAACGGCAGAGCAGGTATGAAATTTTTACATTGGGGTGGCGCTAGTATGCTAGCCGCTGCCTGTTGAGTGCAAATCGAGACTGCATGGTGAACAACTTGCTGCGGTTTTTTCGATAAGGTCTCGCTTGATCGGCTGATTTACGAGAGAAAAAGTCGTTTGTTTTTGTGCAATATCGTTCGATTGATTGGTGGATGGATGTAGTTGTATGCTTGAAAAGAGTATCACCGGCGGCGGCTCTTCTTATTTACTGACTTGATTGATGGAATCATTCGATCTAGAAATTCCATTACAGTATGGTTAAAATTTGTGACGTGAGGCGTGAACTGAATTTCTATTTTTGATAATTGAATTTATCAGAAATTGAACTTACCGAACTTTGACTTCCAGAAATTGCTAGCAGCTCGAAGAAGGGAAATCCGGCAAAACGGCTTAAGAAGGATTTCCCGGACAGCCCGGAGGAATATCCGGGTAGATAATTTAAGGAAGGCGTGAGAAATCTTTTTTCTGTAATAGTTGCATGACACTCAGGCGCTTTTCCAGACGACTCTGATGCAGATCCCGACTTCAAGGAGGAGGCTTATAAAGAATCTGACAGCGAGTCGTCGGAAGGAGAACCGGAAATTGAGTCGGATGCTGCGGAAGAATCGGGTTCTGAGGAAAGAGACTTTAAGGTACTAGTACCGTAGTACACACGTGGCAAAAATCTTGGGCTGACTGAATTCAGCTTTTTAACTCAGGGCTGTCTACAACAGCGATGAACGAGTGTAATGGCTTAACTCGGTTAGCGCAAGTTTTTTGTCACGTGTGTACGGTACGACATTTGGGTTTGACTGTCTTCCATGTTCCGTACTTGATTGGTACTAGTTTAGAGACCAGAGCGTTCTCAAGTGATAGTAATAGTATATAATGTCTGACTTAGACTCCTCAGAAACGCAAACGTGGGACCGGTCGTGGTGGTAAACGCCCAATTATTGGCTCCAGCTCGGTGGCAGCGAGCGGGAAGGGCAAGAACAAACCAGCGACGTCCAAAAAAGGCCAATCGAAGTCAGACGAGGGCGACGGAGATGAAGATGGTCAGTGAAGGGTTCCAGAATGCGCCCTGAACTTGCTTATTTGTCTTTAAAAACGCTCTTTAAGGAGATGCCGACCAACCAGAAGACGACATAGAAGGCGATGTGGTGGGTCAGCATTTTCATGAGACTTTGGATTGGCTGTTACCGGATAAGAGACGGTACGTTTTCGAGTTCGGGAATCAGAAACTTTTCGAAAAAATACAACCTGTACATACACCTACATTACAACGATAAAGTTGCGGGAAGGGGTGTTGCTGCTACAGGTTTCTGATTTATTTTCAGGGATAAATCGGGTGTGCTGCATAAGGATCTCATCGCGAGAGGTCTCACTCCCCGAACGCTGAAAGTTCCCTCCGATTTCTATCGCTCGGAAAAAGTCACACCGGTAAAGTGCAATACTGACTGACGCTGCAGTTGACTGAAGTGACGCGGTCATTTATTTATTGGCCATTTAGGGACAAATTCAGTGGTGGGATATGAAAGCTGAGAATTTCGATTGCATCTTGTACTTCAAAGTAAGGCGTTTCTCCCCATTATGTGTAATTTTCCCCTTATGGTCTGGTACGCCGTGTTGTAGGTGGGAAAATTCTACGAGATGTACCACATGGACGCGGATGATGCCGTTCGTGAAGCTGGCTTGACTTACATGAAGGTTGGAGGAAATTCGTCAAAGGCGTCTTTTGGTGGGACATTCCATTATCAGGCTGTTATCTGTACAAGTCTCGTTTGTAGGGTCGGCTTGCCCATTGCGGCTTCCCGGAAGCAGCGTTTTCGCTTTTCTCCAATAGGATGGTGGCCAAAGGCTACAAAATCATTCGTGTGGAACAGATGATCAGTGCCGTCGAGATGAAGGAGAAAAAACGTATGTGCGGGCACTCCGGAATCCTCATTAGCTGCAAGGATAGTTTGACTGATTGTCGCTTTGTTCGTAGTGAAATCCATGCCGCGTGAAATTATCCGCATCCATACTCCGGGTAGGTGTTTACTTTTAGTGCTGCCACATGCTCATACACCGGTGGGTACTCATCAGCTGTACGGTTTTAATTTTCAGGTACAATGAGCATGAGTACTTTGGAAAGTGAAAGCGAGCCGGATCTGAGGAGTGACGGTAACCGAGACGCTTCCTGCCTGTTGAGCATCTGTGAAAAGGTTCGGTCATCTCGGATTTGATTCGTCGGTGGATCACTAGCTCTCACAAATAAATCCCGATAAATTCGTCAATTCCGATTAGTTTCGCGTGGACATGGGAACTGAGACATACGAGTACGGCGTTTGTATCCTGTATCCCGGTAGAGGATGTTTCTTGGTAAATGATGTCGCATATCTTTGAGAAGCCGAAATACTGATCTGAGTTAGATGATTTGTGTTTTTTTTGCTTGGAAATAGATCGGGCAGTTCAAAGAAGATCGCTATCACTCACGGTTGCGGACGCTGCTGGCTCAGCATACTCCGAACGAGGTACCCTGCTGCTGTATGTACAAGGGAATTGCACTTGATTGTTTCATATTTAATCTCCATTCGAAAGATCATTCTCGAGCGTGGAAGCGTCTCAGCGAAGCTGAGCAAGATCCTCCACACGACAGCCGACCGTACCCGTAAAGAGTTCTTGGCACCGCTTACGGAGTTCACCGATGCGCGGAAGACGATTGAAATTTTGCTGGAGAGAGAATACTTCGGACCTGTTATGAACCCGCAATGGCCCCCTGTTTTAGCCGACATGCTGGAGCTGGGTGAGGAAGACGCGTTGTTGGCTCTTCATAACGGATCCTGGATGGCAAATCCTTTCCTCTGCTGTTGTAGGTGGCGCTCGACCAACCTGTAAGACTGGATATGAGTTGGCGATTCGCGCGCTTGGTGGCAGCACTTGGTAAGTTCATACTTGCCGTATACTCGCGATCCCAAGAGACACTTCTGCTCTACCGGAAATTTAATCAACCCGGCCTGTGCCTATTCAGTGCCGTTCACCAAATTTCCACTGTAGGGATAAATACACGGAAAAAGCACGACTGTAAAATCAAACAATCAACTAGGAGGAAATCTTATACAAATCAATCAATCGAACACAACGAGTAAGCTGTACGAAATCAGCCAATCAGAGAACAGTGAACCAGATTGAACTTTCAATCGAGTGCAGGGCCATACCGAGGGAGGCGGGGCTTAGCTGTCCCTTGAGATTGCGTACGGTACTCTTTTGTTCCATTGTGTGACTTTCGTCTTTGGCTCCAGTTTTTATGTCTTGGCGTATTTTCTTCTGTTAGGTATCTTAAAAGATGCGAGGTCGACATCGACACCATTTCTTTGAAGAACTTCGAGTTGTATTCTCCCGCGGACGAGTCGGCTGGAGCTGAAAGGGTCTTCCAGAAGAATTTGCAGCCTAAACATATGGTAAGTTTCTTAGCCGACTAGCACTGTAAAGTTCTTACTCGGGTCTTTTATTCGTAGGTATTGGATGGAGTAACTTTGATCAACCTGGACATCTTGCCGTCGCTGAATTCCCCTTCCACGTCCTGTCTTTTGTCGAAAATCAATCGCTGCAAGACCAAATTTGGTACACATTTGTTACTTTCAGCTTGTGTGTCATCGTGTCTATCCGTCAATCTGCCCTCTCAATCTGTCCGTCAATCTGACTGTTTCTGCCGGCGGAGTAACACGAGGGACTCATGTATTCGGAGATACTTTTCTTAAATACCAACCATCTTTTGCAGGCTCTCGGCTTTTGAAGGATTGGGTCATGTCGCCACTGTACCGCATTCCGGACATCCTCGACCGTCAGGCGGCTATTTCGGATTTGACAGTGTTCAGACGGGAGGACGACCGGTTGTATAAAGTTATTCAGACGACTCTGAAAGGTCTACCCGATCTCGAGCGACTTCTGAGCAAGTAAGACGAGTTTCGAGAGTAATCAAGCGCATGGGCTCTTTTTTGCAATCATCAGAAAATCAAAAATCATCCCGAGCCATAATGCCGTTCACCTTAAGTTCTGCCCTGGTATCTCCGGCTAGGGTCCATATATTGGGATCCTTGCGACGCAACAAGGTTCATCCCGAATCGCGTGCGAACATGTTCGATGATAACGTCTATAACAAGCGGAAGATTCAGGATTTCATTGTGACAATCAAGGCCTTCGAGAGTATCGCAGAACTCAGTCGTCGCATCGGGAACTCGTTCTCAACTTCCAAGTATGTGACGGTTGTACAACTTTTCCTCTTTGTTGCTTTATCTCCTGCATTTTTATTCGTCAGGTCGTCTACACTAAAGAACATTACGACGGTTGCGGAAGATTTGTTTCCTGACCTTGGTCCGATCGTGGAAGAATTTGCGGTAATCGCTTCTCTTACTGCTTCTGTTTTAATTTTTGTCTGTGATTCTGTGCAGTTGTGTTTCCGGATCCGGATCGTTGACCTTACATTTGTTTATGCTTTAGAAATCATTCAACGCCGCTGAAGCACAAAAGGAAGGCGTGATCAGACCCAAGAAGGGCATTGACAAGGTCTATGACAACGCCATCGCCGCTGTGGATGAAATTGAGCGGTGGTTTGAACAGCACCGGGCGGCAATGAGCAAAAAATTTCAGTGCTCGGTACTTGACGTCATCCTTTCATTTTCATATTGAAGGCTGCCGCTGAATTTTGCTGTGGTCTTGTTTGCAGATGACCTATTTTGGTTCGGCCAAGAATCGCTATCAACTTGAGATTCCGGTGGGATCCTGTGGAAAGATGCCGAGCTCGTTTGAGCTGAAGTCGCAGCGGAAGGGCTTCAAGCGCTACTGGAACTCAGACATCACGAACAAGATGGTGGAGCTGGAACTCGCGGAAGCCAAACGACAAGCGGCTGTGAAGGACTGCACGCGGAAGGTGTTTGAGATGTTCGATAACCAGTAAGGCCTGACTTTGTTACTGCAACTTTATCTTGCAGATCTGTTTTTTCCTTGTTACATTGACACCATCACTTGCACTTTACAGCTACGCGGAATGGAGTAAAGCCGTCAAATGCCTAGCCACTCTGGATGTTCTCATTGCGTTGGAGGAGTACTCCAGCAACCTGTCTCAACATTGCGTGCCGGTCTTCCATCAGGCCTCCCCCGAACAGCCGCCGTTCATCGCCATTCGTGATGGACATCATCCGTTGGTGTATAAAACCTTTTCCGGTGGGGAATACATTCCGAATGACGCTTTCATCGGCACCGGCGAGGTAATTGTATCTGAACCTTGCAGCGCTCAGGGAAGCTTCATGTTTTGCATCTTCTTCCATAGCCCAGTGATGCTTCTTACAGCGGAAGTCTTACTCTTGTCACGGGACCCAATATGGTGAGAGACCTTTGCCTGGTCACGGCTGGACTCATTCTGTGCGCTTTTCTGCAATGCATCTTGTGTTCTTGTGGCAGGGAGGCAAAAGCACCCTGATGCGGCAAATTGGTCTGATCACCGTTCTTGCACAGTTGGTAAGCTTCTTGCCTTTCGCTTTGAATAGTTTCTGAGACTTTTTACCTTTTTTCATACTTACAGGGTTCGAATGTCCCTGCCTCTTCCTGTGAATTGACGCCGGTTGATCGTATTTTCACTCGCATCGGAGCATCGGATAACCTTCTGGCCGGTATGTATGTTTTTGGTTTACGAGGATGTTCCACCACCAGGTGGCGGCGTTGATGAACGTTGCTGTGATTTCAGGGGAAAGTACCTTCTTCGTGGAGCTGAGTGAGACCAGTGCCATCATTCAGCATGCCACGCAGAATTCGCTGGTGTTAGTGGACGTGTTGGGTCGCGGTACGGCTACTTTCGACGGGACCGCCGTGGCTGCCGCCGTCCTCAGGGATCTCGCGACCCGCATCAAGTGTCGAACTCTTTTTTCCACCCATTGTAAGCATATTGCACTTGCTCAGCTTTTTTCGGCATGTTGGGGCAGTGTTAATTTGCAATTTCAGACCACTCTTTGGTGGAGCGTTTCGGAACCGATCCCAACGTCAAACTTGGCCATATGGTGACTGCGCATTGGTTCCTAATAGCGGAAGGAGGGCGCCCACTAATGCTTTGTTTGTTACGTTTCACGGAAAGGCTTGCTTGGTGGAGAACGAGAATGAAGACGATCCCACGAAAGAGTCTATCACGTTCCTGTACAAATTCATTCGCGGCGCCTGCCCCAAGAGCTACGGATTTAACGCAGCCAAGCTGGCTGGGCTTCCTGATGCGGTAGTTAATACCTGACGTCTTCCATTTTGCCTGTTCCTTTTGTAATGTGCAGCTTTCTTGCAGATCGTCAAGCGCGCTCACGAAAAAGCGCAGCAGTTGGAGCATCTGATGCATCTCGGTATTCATGCACTTATCTCCACCTTTTCCACTGCGCGTGCATATTGGGACGTGTTTGACTGTTTCAGGAAAACTGAACATTGGCGGATAATTGCCTTGAGCACTCCCACGCAATACGTGGACCTCCCCACGCAATACGTGGACCTCTCCACGCAATACGTGGACCTCCCTACGCAACACGTGGACCTCTCCACGCAATACGTGGACCTCTTGGACGGGAACGACCGTCTGCTCCTTTTCGGAATCTCGTGCTGCGATGGATTCATCGCCGTGAAGTGTTTCTCTCCGCTCCTCTTCCCATTCGTTTTATCTTTTTGTTTAACAGGGAAGGGGTAGTTTTTCCTTTCTACACTTCGGTGGCTGGGTTATAATCTTGTGGCTTTTTAGTTTAGTTTGAAAAGATTGTCTAGATAGGATACATACGCGTAAACATATAAAGCACAGTATATAAATACCACTCGGAGACCCGCAGAGTGCCGGTACAGACAATGCTCTGTCACTGCGACATGGAAAAATTGAGAAGGACCTAAAGGACTCCTTCCATTGCGTTAGCCGGAATATCAGCTGTACTTTTACAGTCGTCTGTTGGGTCTTGCTTGACTGCGGGGATGCCCAATAGGGCGTCGATGCTGAAACTGCTGATCGACTTGACCGGCTGGCTCGCCGGAGTCGGCAGTGCCACATCTTCCGCGGCGGATTCGACCGACGACACGACGGACGACTGTGACGGCGACCGGAGATGTCGCGAGTCCTCGACCGAGGCGGAGAGGCAGGAACTTTGGTTGTTGCTTGCGGAAGACGCGGCGTGGAGACGTTTAGCGCCACGCTGCAGTTGTTTGGCGCGTTTCCTCTCCTGCCGTTCGCGTTCTCTGCGAGCGCGTTCCTCGTCCGAGATGGGCTCGCCGCTGCAGGTCTGCGGATGGGCGTTGTGCGCCGGTCTGCCCGGTCCCTTGCGGGTGTTTTCCTTCTTCCGCCATTTCGCACGTCGATTTTGAAACCAAACCTGGAGAATGAAAGTGTAATTTTAGAATGCTGCTCAGGGATTATTAGATGGGATCGTATTAATTTTGCATCCCTTCAAAGTTCGTCTGATGTACTGGTACATATGTACTAGACACGCGTAACAGAACTCCTCAACGCAGAACGTGCATTTTGAAACGCAGAACGTGCATTTTGAATTCTGGGTGCAGAACGCAGGCAACGATTACAAATGTGGCCGACTTATTTGCGGATTTTCAGTGTGAAGCTATTCGGTAACAGTTATATCAGTAGGTTGATGAAAACTGGCATAGACTCATGACTCATCATCTGACTCATCAGACTTTACATGACAATTATCGCCCTGTTCCCTGTTCTGTTCGCATGTTCTGAGCATGCCTGCAGATCATTTTTTTAAAAATTTAAATCATGATCCGGAATGATCGTGAGGATGTATCGAATAATTTCTTAGTGAAAACGGTGTCTGCATGTGCGACTACCTCGTGCAACATCATATTCAGCTGTGGCGGAGTTACTTCTTCAGCCCACGCCCATTCCAGCGCGCCCACTCATAGACCTAACATGTGTGGGCGAATGGGTTTGGGTGTGGGCTGAAGAAGTAATTCCGCCAACAGCTGTGTGCACTGTTACTGTGGCTGAGCCCGTTGACCTTCACATCTTCCCGTTGTGATTCTCTCCGAGCCACTCTAATAGTTCTCTGACACAGTGACGTCACAATGCAAAAGGCGAAGTCGTAAGTAATAACGGCAAAAGTAAGTAGTGCTCAGTACAAAGTCGATTTACAATACTCCCAAAGGGCAACCCAACTCTCCCATGGGCATTCCCCCGGCTGCACATGCAGTTGAATATCCTTGAATTAAATGACACATCATCCGCCTGATTATCATAATCGACATGAATCGCGAATAAAGGGATCACGGGAGCTTTGCCGTCAAATCAAGAGCTTTAGACTCGTGGCCCCTTTCTCTTCGATTAATTACTCGCCGGACAAACATTATTACACGCGCCTTTCGATGGGATGATGATACATCCGCACAACTTAATTGCTAATTTCCCCCCTTCTCTTTTCTATTCTGCGCCCTCTCTTTTACAGTGCAAACAGAAAGGGAGTGTCGTAATAGTATGGCGTATTCTTTGTGAACCGGGGGAGGGGGGGAGGGGCCATTTCAGCAACAATCTCCAGGCTAATTTGATATGTGGTTGATACCTCTTTCTCTACATACAGAGACCACAGACTCTACATACAGAGACCACAGACTCTACATATAGAGACCACAGACTCTACATACAGGCACCGTAGGCTCTACATACAGAGACCATAGACTTTACATACAGAGACCATAGGCTCTACATACAGAGACCATAGATGGCCGGATTGGGAGCATACAGCTTCATGAATAGTAATAACACCGCGTTGCGACGACCACCACCGGGGCCGGGAGTATAATGGAAAGGATACGTGATTTGATTTGATTTTAACTCGTGCAGCACACACACACACACACACACACACACACACACACACACAGCACACACTACTGCACTGTGTGCGTCAATAATAAAGCCAATGAATGGTGATCGATTGGTGTCAGTCGGAGCACTGTGTGCAGCAGCGGAAAAAAGAGGGAGAGCCACTTAATGCGCCACTTATCGAGCTCTTCAACTAGTGTAAAATGATACACACAACTTATTGCGATTTAACTCCTGTTTCGATTAGCGTCGTGAGCGTTGTGTGGGCTCTGGGTTTCAGGCGGCCGTATGTCTCTCTATACTATGTGGGCATGTGCAGCGGTACGGTACTGTGGGAATGGTCCGTTTTGCGTACCTGAACGCGGCTCTCTGCGAGGTCCAGTCGCAGGGCCACCGCCTCGCGCATGAACACGTCCGGGTAGTGGGAGCTCTCGAAGGCCCTTTCCAGTTCCTGGAGCTGCCAACCGGTGAAGTTTGTTCGTGTCCTCCGGCGTTTAGCAGCATCGCCGTCTGAAAAGGGAAACACCAAAATCAGCGTTGGATCGTGTGCAACACAAATTTGTACGACTTGATGTGAATAACATTTCAGGTGATATTAAAAATCATAAATACAAAAAATTAAAAAGCCGAGAAATAAAAATCGTAAGAAAATTTTTCCGTCCGGGCTTAAAGTACATAGAGTATCATCATCCGGGTAACGCACTGAGCCATGACCTCTCCGTGATGTCAAGGATATCTTCAGCTTTAGCAACTGTTCTGTTCGCAGACAATTAAACGCAAGATCAATCCATGTTTGACCTTTTTGCGGTGGAGAAGTAACTCAAGCTTAACAAGTGCAAGAAGCGTTCCCCTGAACCCTGTTGCCCTGAAAGAATCGTTTTTATTCCAACTGAAACGCTGGAGGAAAAACAAATCTCGGCAATGCTAATAAGGTTTTTGATGATGCAAATTATGGAACATGTTTTCTACACACATTCTATGCAGTCTCGTAAGAAATTAGTTTACTAAAGGAAGTATCATCACCACCCTCGTTTACAGCAAGCTTTGACCACAAGAAAGTTAACTGACCTTCGTCCACCACCGATCCCGCTTCCGTGTGGTTCCCCAGCATCCTTTGCTTCGAGTCCTCGCCAGCGCCGCCGCCCGTGGAGTCGCTGTGCGGTGTGTAGGCCTGTAGACCCCGCTGATCCCCAAACCCGGGAACAGCCTGCTCGCACAGCTGGAACCCCGCCTTCGACTGCATCAACGGACTGGTCATCCCGTCCTTCCTCGCGGCGCAGTTCCCCAAAGCGGCCAGTCGACCGCTGAAATTGGCGTTCTGCAGCTGCATCGCCGCCCAGGGATTGGGGAGGAAACCAGCCGGCGGTCCACCATCGCTGCGGTGATGAGGATGACCCTGCTGCTGCTGTAGCTGATGATGCAGTCCGTAAAGGGATAAAAAGGAGAAGTTACTGTGGAACAGAAACGGCGGCTGCTCCGGAAAAAACGCAGGCATGGTGGGAAAGATTGTCGTGACGACTTGTCCGCAATTTCAGTGGGAAAGATTGTCGGGACGACTTGTCCGCGATTTCAGTCGGCTCTTTTTGTGACGACTTGTCCGCAATTTCAGTCGGTTATTGTCGGGACGACTTGTCCGCAATTTCAGTCGGTTATTGTCGGGACGACTTGTCCGCGATTTCAGTCGGTTATTTTTGTGACGACTTGTCCGCGATTTCAGTTGGTTAAGATGAAGGGTGAGATTTTAATAGAAACGGAGAAGATTCACACGCAGGAGTGTCACCGAAGATGTTTAGAGCGTTGCGGGGAAATGATGAAGCGACATTCCGATGGAGCAAGGCGGACGGACGGTCGCGCGGTCAGTAATTGATAGAGAGTGCGTGCGCGGTCAACGTTTTCGGTAGGGTAGAAGCTTTATTCTGACTGGCGGATGAACAGTGTGACAAGTGCTTGGTGCGAGATGGAGAGAGAGAGAAAGAGTCACAATTTTCTGGCTCAGTTTTTGCTGTAAAGCGAGAATTGAATTATTCCATCTAATGTGACAACCATCCATTAAAGCTTTAGGAAATACCATCAAAATGATAATCGAGGGCGGGCTCGAACGCTTGCCTATTGGCGGAACGGTTGCAACTGAACGCGCGGACCGAGCATCCGCTGCGAACGTACGCAGGTTGTCTCTCCCTCCACTCTGATCGAGGGGAGGAGTTGAGCCTGTCAATATTTTGTCCAAGTTTAATTAACTTGTCACAGAGAGCCGAAACTGAAACAACCCTAACGCGGTTGCCTGCCAGCTCTGGCGTAGACAAATACGTACATGTACATGTATTTTATTATCGGACAGATTTTCCAGACAGATACAGACACACACAGCAACACAGGCCGCCCAAACACAGACACAAAGACACAGACACAGACACAGACACAGACACAGACACAGACACAGACACAGACACAGACACATATACAGTCTGGGACCTTGTCTGGGACCTTGTCTGCTACTATGCTTTGCAATTACCAGTGCAACATTTCGTACCATCTTGGTGATTGTCTTAAATGACCTGCATCAGGAGGCGCGATATCTTTTTATTATTTTGACTGATAGTCAGGAGGAAGCTGTCAAGCTGTTTTTGTTCAATTTTTTCCTGAGGTCAAGCGGTTCAAAATTGACGTTCAGATCACGTGGATAATTAGGTGGAAAATTGATCAAACAGCCCGTTCCCCCGTGAGCGCCGGTCTTTTCACAGACTCGCAAGACTGACGGACGTTGCGTACGTGTGCCGGGATAATTTGTTTGAAATGATTGTTAGTGAGTCAATAATCCCCTGTTTGACTTTAATTTTCTGGAGAGGCTTGTTGAATTACACTGGATTTCCGGCGTGCGAGCCCCGTTTTGCGTAGACAGTGTGAGGGAGAGGTCCTGAAATGGGCCACTGACTTTCCCGTACCCTGGAATGGGCCACCCTGGAATGGGTCACCCTGGAATGGCCACCCTGGAATGGGCCACCCTGGAATGGGCCACCCTGGAATGGGCCACCCTGGAATGGGCCACCCTGGAATCACAACTTCTATACAGGTTTTTGACTATCACAAAAATCCTAAACGACAGAGAACAATTAATAACCTCGGTGGAACGCGTATCAGATAGGAAGAAAAGTTGTGGGAACATGTTTAAAAAACGAAATAAATGGACGGATGGAATAAAATCACTATAGAGGGCGCTGACTATGCAGGTACTTATTTACTGTCGATTAATTTGCGATACAGCGCCCCCTAGCGCCCCTTGCCACTCGGTGGCCCATTCCAGGGTACGGAGAGTCAAGTGGCCCATTTTAGGACTCTACCCTCACACTGGTAGTGTGGTGGTGGAATGATTGGTCGGGGGGAACGCGACTGGAAAACGGCCGGGCAGCATGCGCAAGCAGTAAGCCCGGGCAAATAGATTTCTAAGCGGACGATACCGGGGAGAATTGAATTGGATTCTGAGTGTTGATCTAATCGATGATTAAAGATCGTTAAACCTTACTTTGGTGGTTCGCAGTGGCCGGCCTGTAATCGTGGCTGTTATTGTTGTTTAACAAAATTCCCCCAACGACACACTCGTGTGTGTGAGCGGCCTTTCTGCCCGTTTTTGTATGCGCGCATTCCGCGCTCTCATTTTAATCACAGTATCATTGATCTTTTAGCCGCTGGCCCTTTTTTCCGGGATTTTGCTGAACGATTTGCGAGCTCTTCCACTGGCGCGGCCCATGGGACTCGGCAGTATTTAAGCAAGCCCAAGCCGAGCTCTTTCGATCTAAAAGCACAAAGTGTAAAATACATTTTACAGACAACAATTTAAACTGTCTAATGCTTGGTGCTCGATGCTCGACAAAAAAATTTAAATAAAATCGTAAAATGGAATAAGTTTTTTCTCCCCGGTAATGGGTGAGGTCACGTTACTGTCCTCCGTCATGGGCATGCTTCTGCCCTCCCTGCCTTTTAGTAACTAATTCAATATGAATCGCTTCATAGCAAAATCAGTCGTCAATAAATAAATAAAGTACAATGACCATTCAAAATAACTTTTCATATGATTTTGTTTGTATGATTGATTGTATGATTGATTGATTGTATGATTTTGTTTGTATGATTGATTGTATGATTTTGTTTGTATGATTGATTGCATGATTGATTGATTGTATATTTTTGTCTGTATGCTTGATTGTATGATTGATTGATTGTATATTTTTGTTTCTATGATTGATTGTATGATTGATTGATTGTATATTTTTGTTTCTATGATTGATTGTATGATTGATTGATTGTATATTTTTGTTTGTATGATTGATAGTATGATTGATTGATTGTATGATTTTGTTTGTATGATTGATTGATTTTATGGTGTTGTTTGTATGTAATTAGGCCTTCTTATTACAACACGGAGAATTTACTTATCAGAGGAGTTTTGTCTAATTTTCCATCAAATTTCATCTCGTAATAAGGCTAATTCTTCAGCTTCTATTAGAACAATTTTGGGTGTCCCGTTCAAAAATCCAAAACAAGATTAACAGTTGCAGCGCATTCTGTTGTTCAATCTGACCAGGACTGATCGTAGTCTTAGGGATCATCCACATATTACGTAATCAAGGGAAGGTGGGTGGGTGGTACCCGAAAAGCT
>LRSR01009058.1:0-13474 GCA_001579985.1 Hypsibius dujardini | reverse complement strand
CTGTAAACGAATAAGCTCACGTAATGCAGCATGGTTCGTTTTTCTTCATCCTGCGCATGAAGGAGAAGCTCTTTGTCCAAACCGGCATCTGGAAGAACATACACACAACTTCGCCCCTTCGACCCCAAATTTTTTTTTCTGGTGCCAATCGATTCCAAATTGAATTACTGGATGCGCAGTGGACAGAGAATTTTATTTCGGTATAGACGCTGAGCTCTATTAATACGGGAATTAGTACGAATATCTTCTGCCTGCAATACTTAGTTTTAAGCCAGGAAAAAGTCTGACTGGGATTCTTCATTCGATCCACCATCTCTAGTGGCGCCATCTCTAGTGGCGCCATCTCTAGTGGCGCCATCTCTAGTGGCGCCATCTCTAGTGGCGTCATCTCTAGTGGCGCCATATCTAGTGGCGCCATCTCTAGTGGCGCCATCTCTAGTGGCGTCATCTCTAGTGGCGTCATCTCTAGTGGCGCCATCTCTAGTGGCGTCATCTCTAGTGGCGTCATCTCTAGTGGATTTTCCCTTCTTACTTCACTACACTCTGGTATAGAAGGGAAAATGAATAGCTCTGAACAGTTTTTACGACCGTACCTTAAGCATGCCAGGGGTTGCAAAAGGTAACAAAAGTTTGCCTATTTCTTAAGTAAGATGTTTTGACAGTTAGTCTAAATTTAAACCATGGATGGTTGTTTGGTTATGTAGTTATTGTTATGGTGAGTGTCGTTGGATGGAAGTAGTAAACGAAAGGGGGAATCGCTTGGCTACGCCAGCCTTAATTTGTGGGGAATGGTGAGACAATTGGCGCGCCATAATCTGCGTTTTTGAGACAAATGGCGCGCCATAATCTGCGTTTTTGAGACAAATGGCGCGCCATAATCTGCGTTTTTGAGACAAATGGCGTGAAATACTGTATTTTCGCGTTAGACAGGGACAGCGTACGAGCTGTGGAACGTTTAATCGGCCACGGGGCGCTTGTGTTGTGTGTACGGTGCACACAAGCCGTGCACACGTTCCACTCCAGTACGACTGTCCCTGTCTAACGCGAAAATACAGTACTAATTTTTTGTGGCGGATTGAGGATAGATTTGCTTAGTATTTAAACAAGATCCTCAGTACGGTAATGCTTGAAACCTTACGGAAATCTCCCTGTGGATCGAATGATGTCATTCTCATTCTCATTTTGAGAATACACTCGCAGATGTTAATTAAAGAACAGGCTTCTTCACTCCTTTACCGTTCAACAGATGCCACATTACTGCGTCCGCACTTCTGGCCGCCGCCACGTGGCCGGCATTAAGACCGATTTGGCATCCGTAAATGGGGTCTGCCCCGTAGGCCATCAGGAGCTTGACGCACTCCACCGAATTCAGCATCGCCGCGACGTGCAGCGGTGTCTAAACATTTAACAAACACACACCCACTAAAGCAAGCAATTCCCACTCCCATTGGTCTCTACCGACGATCTACCGACGATCTACCGACGATCTACCCGTATGAGGAGAAGTCTGTATTTTGGCTCACTTAGTCGATAAATCGGCTCACTCATGGGTTTCTCGTTGATGGTAGGTGCTTGATTGTTTGATTTTCAGAAGTGCTACATGAAGTGCAGAAAATCAAACAATCAAGCACTTGCCGCCAAAGAGAAACCCATGAGTGAGCCGATTTATCGACCGTTTGGATGGTGAGCCGAAATACAGATTTCATCTCATAACGTAAGCTCGCAATCTCAAGGGACACTTTTCTGCCCTACCCGTAAATTTTAACCAACCACGGCCATGCCTTTTTAGTGCCATTGACCAAATTACCACTGTAGGGACAAATATACGAAAAGCACAACTGTACAATCAATCAATCGAGCACAACGAGTAAGCTGTACAATCAATCAATCGAGAACCACGAGTAAGCTGTACAATCAATCAATCGAGCACAACGAGTAAGCTGTACGAGATGAGCCAATCAGAGAAGAGTGAATCAGATTGAACGTTCGATCGAGTGCAGAGCCATACAGAAGAAGGCGGGGCTTAGTTGTCTCTTGAGATTGCGTGCATAGGGTACTTAATCGCACCACAAACCTTGCCGTGCCAACCACCCATGTTGACCAAGTCTTTGGCGCAGGAACACGCATTCAGTATACACTGTAAATAATTACAGCGACTCATCATGAATGGGATATTGCTGCGTGACGCACTTCTGATCGACCACCTGAGAAATCGGGAATTGGTCCTCCTCTTCGAAAATAGCCTCACCTCAATGGATTCGAGGGCGTTATGTCGCACCGCGATGTGGAGCGGCGTCTCCATCAGCTTCGTCTGCGCGCACTTTTTCGCGTTCAAATTCAGCAACGCCTGAACGACCTTGACGTGGTCCTTCATGGCCGCCAGATGAAGCGGCGTTTGCCCGTCGTTATCGGTCGCTTCAAGGTCTGTGGATTGGTAGAGCCCGTGTGGAAAGTGTTTTAGTGTTGATGAAAAATGTGTAAGAAAAGGCACGATCTAAAACATGGACTGTACTCCTGTACTGGACTACTGTACTGGACTCGTGTACTGGACTCCTATACTGGATTTTATTACTGTACTCGTGTACTGTACTGGACTGTAATGTTTTGCAACTGCGTTTAAAAAAACAAGCTATGTAATTTTGGTTCAGCAAAACTAGAAATGGTCCAGTACAGGAGTCCAGTACAGGAGTCCAGTACAGGAGTACAGTCCATGTTTTAGATCGTGCCGTAAGAAAATGCTGCTGTAACTTACCAGAACCACGCTGAAACAGCATGTCCACCATGAGGACGTGACCGTTTTCGGCTGCGTGATGAAGTAATGTTTTCCCGCTGGCGTCCGTTACGAGAAGTCGCTCGTGGCGTTGGCTGAGAAGCTTCTCCAGCACTTCCACTTGACCGGCTGCGGCCAACTGTTAATGGTCAAACGATCAATTTAATATCTACTTATTTTATTATTGGTAGCATTTTATTTAAAAAAATAATGGGCGACGACATTTTTCTTTTTCCCAAATTGAAGGAAATTCTGAAGGGCAGGACTTTTTTGAATCAGAAAGAGTTGAACGGGACAAAGAACGTCCGCGCTGAACCATTTCTCCAAAGAATGGCTTTTTGTTTGTGTTCCAGTAATGGTTGTGGAAGTGCGTTGAATGCAACGGAAATGATATTGAGAAATTAGAGTGAAATAGGGTTTTAGGTTGTAAATATTGAAAAAAAATGAAGATAAAAATGGACTTTCAATCATTTCAGCATGTAAATCGTAAATTTATTTATTTATATGTAAATTTACACCTTTGGCCAGAGAAATCGGGACGCTCGATTTGTCAAGAGGCAATTTGTTACCACAAGGCTGCAGGCTGTACAAAAAGTGCTTTGATTTGAGGGTGAAATGTGCAGATTGCACATGTGGTCTTGTGGCCCACTATTTCCGCCTCCAATCAACACTTTTTTGTATAGCCTGCAGCCTTGTGGTAACAAATTGCCTCTTGACAACTCGAGCGTCCCTATTTTTCTGGCCAAAGGTGTATGCTATTTATTTTTTCATTTATTTCGTACAGTTTAGATGAAGAAGAGTTCCGTCTTTATATCCGGAGTGAAATATTGATACATCATTCGGCCTGCAATACTCTTAATTCTAGCATCTAATAATACTATCATTAATTTTAATCAATACTGTATATCTTGAGGTGAAATATTCATTTTAACTTAAATGGTCAGGAACAATATTAATTTAATATATTTAATTTAATCAATATATATTAATATGGGGCATGCTAAAAACGTTTTTGCCAAGTCATGCCAAGAGTTGAAATATCACCTTGATCAGTCGTTTCGGACTATCGTTGATATTACAGACATCCTGGTCGTCGATTCCCGCAGCCGAAGTTGCCAGACCGCGCGGCGAATTTCTCCCCGGCGAGAGCGGTCTCGCCTCCTTGCTCGAGATACTCGGCTCCTTCTGCAAGCTGACAAAGGACTCTTCGTCCGGCAGAGTGCGCAGTTTGCGGAAAAACCCCATTTTCTCCCATCGCGCCAATGGGCGACGGAAGATGGACGGTGGTCGGCGACCGCTGTACCCTTCAAGCTCCACATCCACGGTCGCCACTGCTGGACCCATTTAACCCACGAACAAACCAAAAACGTTCCAGGATCAAGATCAGCGAAAAAAGCCGAATCTGTCTCGATGATCTCATCGCGCGGGTTCCTTTTATATATTTGATCACGCGGGGGAGGGGGGGGAGGTACCAATCCGGAACCCCATTCCCCCGATCTCAAGGGACAGTTAAGCCCCACCCCCTCCAGTCATCGGTTGACTGTTCAATCGGATTCACTGTCTCGTGATTGGTTGAAATTTAAGAGCAACTTGGCAGTGATTGATTGATTGATTAAGCGGAATTTCTTGACGCACACATTGAATCAGTTGATTGATTGATTGTAGTAAACAATTTCAAACGGTGCAGAACAGATAAGATCCGGGGTGGATCAAATTAACTGGTAGGGCAAAAAAGTGTCCCTTGAGATCGGGGGATGAGGGTACTTGGTATTGAATATCGCACATCACACCGACGGAAACGAAACAGATGGTGACTGTGGCCGCAATGCTTGGGCACGGACGGCAGACGGTATTGCTTACGTAGGTCTAATCGGTTTCATTATTTGTTTTACCCTTTAGCAATCCCCATTCTCATTCAGGATACGGGGAGAGTGAGAGCGGTGTACGTTTCAATATAAACGATCCACATTGACAATGGTCCTGTGGTATTGTGTGAAAGGGAGATTGGAAGGTCCCCAGAGTACCATGGTCAGGAGTGACACAGAGGACACAGAAATGACAGTTGGAAACAACTAAAGACCGAGTCCTGTCACTGAAAATTGATGAATCATAAAGGGTTGATCGGCTGCTTGGCCGGTGATGAGGCAGGACGTCGCGACAGGAAATGAATTTTTTATATACAAAAAGGATGGAAGTGAAGTGACCTTTTTCTTAACTGTGCTGCGGTAAACGAAATAAATTCAACAGATTGCCGAACAAGAACACACTCGGATAACGGGGCATAGTTGGCGGCGACCTAGCAGTTAATCTAGCTACGGACTCCGGGGTTCGGTAGTGGGCAGACAACTTGTAAGACGGAGGGAAACGCCGGGCGACTTTCGTACAGTCAACGACAAGATTGAGTGTAATGGAGGGTCCGGGGGATGGGCAGAAGGGGCGGAGCAGGGGTGATTTTCATACAATCGAACAATATTCACCCCCTGCTCCGCCCCTTTTGCCCATCCCCGGACCCTCCATTACACTCTATCTTGTCGTTGACTGTAAATGAGTCGTGTGGTCTCAGAAGAGTTTCTGTCTCAAGTTCGTTATTAGTTACTAGGCTAAATGATTTTACCAATGTTACTCGCTGGAAGTAGAATGGACCAAAAAAATTCTGTCTTTTACAATTTCAAGGCGACAAAAGAGAAAACGCTCAAAACAAATGGGTCAAATGGCCCGCCATGGACTCGCCTCATGGCATGCCGAATGGCTCAAATACATGTTAGACCCTTGGCCTTAGCCTTGCCTTTTGTGCCCCGGCGCCCGTAGTGAGCCCCCCCCCCCTGATAAAAAATCGAAGAGCTGTTTTCATCAATTTTCAGAAATCCAGATCTCCGTTTTCAAACCGTCACACTGCTTCTTTCTTGTATCCTTGAAACAACAAATCCAAATCGGTTTTTTTGTGCACCATCTGAAAAAATGGAAAATCTGCTGACTATACAGGGAGAGCGCACAAGTGGAAGCAACATCCGCTCTCAAAATGGTAAAGTGGAAAGCGTAGAATTTCCTTCTGGCATTTCTGTCTGGCAGTTTTCAGATTCCAACTGTTACAGTTATGGCCGTTTCCGCAATCGCCAACATCGTGAAAAGTTCCTTGGGACCGGTCGGATTGGACAAGATGCTCGTCGATGATATCGGAGTAAGTGTGGAGTCATTCTGTTTCGGCCCGTTTTGCGACGTCTCTGACGGTTGCCTCCGAAATCTCCTCTAGGACGTCACGATCACCAACGACGGCGCGACGATTCTGAAACTGATTGAAGTGGAGCATCCTGCGGCGAAAATCCTGTGCGAGTTGGCTGACTTACAAGATAAAGAAGTCGGTGACGGGACGACTTCAGTGGTGAGAAGAATTTGTCTCTTGCTCATCGGGTCGCCGTCGTTTTTTCCAGCGCCCTTATTCTAATTCGGGGTTTCTCAGGTGATTCTGGCAGCTGAGTTATTGAAGAACGCTGATGAACTGGTGAAACAGAAGATCCACCCGACTTCGATCATCAGCGGGTATCTTTTAGCTTGCAAGTAAGTTTTCTTCCTTCCTGTCGCGAGACACGATTTTAGCGAGGTTTTGATGTATTTCAACTGGTCGTATAAGCATTTTCTAATCGGATTACGTTTTTCTTGCTCGTAGAGAAGCTGTGAAGTACATTCAGGAGCATCTTGTTGTACCGGTGGATGATCTGGGACGGGAGACGTTTCTCAGTGTTGCTCGCACCAGCATGTCCTCGAAACTTATTGGCCCGTGAGTGAAACGCTACTAAAACATGGTTTCAAGGAGTTCATGACGTCAGGTGCCCGTATCAAGGGGTGGAAAGACATCTCGAGGGGGTGGGAGGGAGAGAATTTCGCATATTGCAAGTTTATTGTCGAGTAAAATGATCAATCAATCAATCAAACAGGGAACTATATCGTCGAATAAATAATCAATCAATCAATCGAACGGCGGACTATATCGTTAAATAAATGATCAATCAATCGATCAATCAAACGACGAACTAGATCTTTGTCAATTCAAATGATCCATTTGTTGTCATCAGGGATTCCGAGTTTTTCGGCAACATGGTGGTGGATGCAGCCACTGCTGTCCGATATGAAAGCAAGGGCAGTTTCAAAGTGCCAATCAAGGCTGTGAACGTCCTGAAGGCACATGGACGAAGTAGTCGCGAAAGCATCCTGGTCGCCGGTTATGCTCTCAACTGCACTGTTGCATCCCAGCAGATGCCGCGGAAGATTACCGGCGCTAAGATTGCCTGCCTGGACTTCAACTTGATGCGCGCCAAGTTGGCCTTTGGAGTGCAGGTTCTGGTGACTGATCCATCCAAATTGGAAGATATTCGAAACCGGTGAGAAATCTGTCAATAAAGGAAAAAATTCCCTTTCCGGCTCATTGGTTGACTACTCTGATTGATTCATTGTTTGACTGCTCTGATTGATTGATTGGTTGACTACTCTGATTGATTGATTGGTTGACTGCTCTGATTGATTGATTGTTTGATTGATTCATTGTTTCTCGAATATTTTCATCTGTCTGGATCGATCGGTTGATTGGCCAGAGATTTTTCCTAACTTACTGTCTTTTTTTGCTTAACCGCGGAATTGTCTTTGGATTTCAGAGAGTCCGATATCACAAAGGAGCGAATCCAAAAAATCCTAAATGCCGGTGCTAATGTCATCCTGACAACCGGTGGAATCGACGATCTGTGCCTGAAATACTTTGCAGAGTCCGGAGCCATGGGTGTGCGGCGAGTGAAAGCTGCTGACATGAAAGCCATCGCTAAAGCTACCGGAGGTATGCTCTGACTCCTTTCGGTCTTCCCGTAGTCAGGGAAAGCTTTTCGGTTTGATTTTGCTTTTGTGAACTAGATTCCTTAGGGACGGTGAAATTCATACAAGTATGCTTCTGATTGATTGATTGATTAACATGTGATCGAAGGGAGACTTGCTTGATTGATCGATTGATTGACTCATTTTTACTGTATTGCCTGGCGATTGATTGATTGAATAACATCTGATGGGTTTGTGGTTTTTTACGCCTTAGCGACTTTCGTCATGAGCTTGGCCAACATGGAAGGCGAGGAGAGCTTTGATCCCGCCTACTTGGGCTATGCGGAGGAGATTGTGCAGGAGCGTATCTGCGACGACGAACTCATCCTGATCAAGGGTACTAAGGCCCGCACCGCCGCCAGCATCATTCTCCGAGGCCCGAACGACTTTTTCGTCGATGAAATGGAGCGTTCCATCCATGACGCCCTGTGCGTGGTGAAGCGAGTTATGGAATCGAAGACAGTGGTGGTCGGTGGCGGAGCTGTGGAGACTGCTTTATCGATCTATCTGGAGAATTTTGCTACTACCTTGGTATGTCTGTCCACGCGCTCGAAGCATTTCGCTGGTGACTGAGACTTTTCTTTCAGCTATGCAAAGACTACCGGCAACTGCTCTTATCAGGCGATCTTTAATTTCTTGTCTTGCCTTTTCAGAGTTCCCGCGAACAACTGGCCATCGCGGAATTTGCCCGTGCTCTCCTGGTGATTCCAAAGACGTTAGCCGTGAATGCCGCACAAGACGCCACCGAATTGGTGGCCAAACTTCGAGCCTTCCATAACAGTGCCCAAACCAAGACTGAGCACGAGTACCTGAAATGGTGAAGGAGTTTAGCTTGTTCTCTCTCTTTCATACATCGTGTGATGGGATAGCGGACCATTTACACCCCTTCTTCCTTGTTCGTCCTTAGGTATGGTTTGGATCTGATCAACGGGGAAGTCAAGGACAACCGCAAGTTGGGCGTCCTGGAGCCGACCATGTCGAAGGTGAAGAGTCTCAAGTTTGCCACCGAGGCGGCCATTACCATTTTGCGAATAGACGACATGATCAAGCTGCAAGAAGACGCACCGCAAGGTCGTGGCGGCGGTGACGATTGCTGTGACTAACGTTTTTTTTGTCCGTTCCGTTCCTTCTCTGAACCTTTTTTTCATAATGGGTAGCTTTTTTTTGCGCAATGAATGTGTCATCCCGTGGAGTCGCGATATTTGTACTGCGGTTTAACTTCCTCTCTATCCTCGCTATTCTCGACTAAAATATCGGTACCAGGCAAACGCTATGGGTCGAATCGGTCGGGTGGCAGAGGGCGCCACAAGTGTAAATTGTAAACAACACTCATTCAATTCACACTTGTGGCGCCCTCTACCACCCCACCGATTCAACCCATAGCGTTTGCCTGGTATATGATTGTCACCGGTCGATTGTGTTGTTTTTGTATAAATGCACCGCGTTCGAGTAAATATTAACAGCACATCAGAGGCGTGCCGAACTTCGGCCTGTGGGATTTCTGTATGAGGCAAAGTGTGTGTTTCGGCTCACCCTCTCCACTTGGTCCGTATTTCGGCTCACCCTCTCCACTTGGTCCGTATTTCGGCTCACCCTCTCCACTTGGTCCGTATTTCGGCTCACCCTCTCCCTTTGGTCGATGAATCGGCTCACTCATGCATTTCTCTTTGACGGCAGGTGCTTGATTGTTTGATTTGCTGTACTATATCCTAGTATATTATAGCACTTCTGGAAATCAGACAATCAAGCAGCTGTCATCAACGAGTAATGCATGAGTGAGCCGATTTATCGACCAAGTGGAGGATGAGCCGAAATTTAGACTTTGCCTCATACTTGAGTGCAATGCTGCATGCAGTCGGAACTGTTCAATGTTGTATTCCACAAGAGCCGAAAATCTTGTTTTTATAGAATTTACTGAGTTAAATAAATTTACTGAATTTATTGAATTACTTAGTCTAAAATATAAATAAGAGTATGAGATGCCAGGCAAACGCTATAGGTTGAATCGCTACATGGGTTGAATCGGTCGGGTGGCAGAGGGCGCCACAAGTGTAAATTGAATGAGTGTCACACCGTACGCTCATTCCGAAAAAGTTGATCTTCCCGAATCGTGAACACCGCAAATTCTGCACGATTTCTTTCGTGCTTTGATTTTCGGCAAAGAGGAACAGTATGATAGGTTTCCTACGTAGACGGCGATTTTGATACGACTACGATATGACTACAGACAGAACGAACGCTCTCCCTGTGTATGATAACTGTAAATACAACCGCAACACCACTACACTCACTATAAATAGCAAAAACGATGAAGTACGACAGA
Organism: Hypsibius dujardini; assembly: GCA_001579985.1. Lineage (NCBI taxonomy): Eukaryota > Metazoa > Tardigrada > Eutardigrada > Parachela > Hypsibiidae > Hypsibius > Hypsibius dujardini. The sequence goes on along the minus strand of LRSR01009058.1, from coordinate 3,524 downwards.
CGGCAAAAGTTCCCGCTAGTAAAATCTATTTTTAAAGCGCAGTTAGTGCTTGGCCTCGGCAGCAAAAACGTCGGCCATCCTGTTGAGCGCACTTCCGGCCTTAAACCACTCAATCTGCTGGTCGTTGAAGGAGTGATTCAACGAGATCTCCTCCTTCTTTCCGTCCTTGTGCTTAATAACCGCTTTCACAGGCTGTAATGGCAGAACAGGTTACACAACTCGAGATAGCGAAAGTAACCACACACAGGAGGTAGAAGCAAAGTAACGGTTGCCGGTAACGGTTACGGTAATGGTTGCCGATAACGGTTGCCGGTAACAGTTACGGTAACGGTTGCCGGTAACGGTTGCTGGTAACGATTGCCGGTTTTAGTTTACCTTGCCAGGGGCCAGACCGGCCAATCCAGTCAGCGAAATGGTGTCGTCAGGCTGGATCTTATCATAATCAGCCGGGTTGTTGAAGGTGAGCGGGAGCATTCCCTGCTTCTTTAGATTTGTCTCTGAAATTGCAAAACGATTCCCCAATTACTGACTAGCTCAGACAGAGGAGAGTCAAGCCGGGCAACGACGCAGCTACCCGTTCTCCGTTGCATACCGTGAATGCGAGCAAAGCTCTTGACGATGATGGCACGTCCACCCAAATGTCTCGGCTCCAAGGCGGCGTGTTCGCGCGAACTGCCCTCGCCGTAGTTGTCATCCCCAACGGCGACCCAGCCGATACCCTTGGCCTTGTACTGGCGAGCCACATCGGGGACGGGCTGATACTCGCCGGTCAAGCGATTCTTCAGCTTGTTGGCTTCGCCGTTTTCCGCGTTGATAGCGCTGAAAGCGGTCGGAGTTTGAGCCAATTTTCGCCAATGCGTGCAGCTTTCTCACATCGCTTGATTCATTGATTTAACAACAGATCGCCAAAATAATTCCAAGTCAATCAATCAATCGACCGCATGGTCAGTTGTAGTAAAAGACAGCTGCACGCATTGGCCAAAATGGCTCAAACTCCGACCACCCCATTTTGCTGGGCGGTAAAAAGTTGGCTTTGATTCAGTCGGCCTGAAGGTTTTGCCACGTGCGTACATACCCGATGAACATGTTGTTGGAGATGTTATCCAAGTGGCCACGATACTTCAACCAGGGACCGGCAGCACTGATGTGGTCGGTCGTGCATTTGCCTTTGATCTACGACACGAAAGCTCATTTTTTGGCCGTACAAAAACAACAACTGAAAAAAACACTCACTTTGATCAAAACCGGTAAATCAACCAAATCCTTCTTGTCCCACCGGGCAAAGGGGGACAGAAGTTGAAGACGGTTTGATGCGGCATCAACATGGACAGAGACGGCTCGGCGTTTTTCCGGCTGCTTCGGAGGTTCTTGGTAGGTATCCTCACCTGGGTCATAACCCTTCGGCGGGACCTCCTTGCCGTTGGGCGCTTGCAGCTGGAACTTCTCGCCCTTCGAGCCGGTCAGGGAATCCTTCACGGGTAAAAGGAGCGGTTAAAACGGAGTGAACATCCCGGCAACTTCAGTTCAATTCAATTCACTGTACATCGGACCTGCGCACATAAGACGGAACACGTACCTTCAAGGGGTTGAAGTCCAGACGACCTCCCAGAACAAGGGCCGTCACAATCTCCGGAGACGTCACGAAGCAGTGAGTTCCGGGGCTGGAAATGTAATTGCAGACGAGTCCAATTCAGTTCAGTTCAGTGACAGTAGTCGGGACTCACTTTGCGTCATTACGGCCGGTGAAGTTTCGGTTGTAGGACGTGACAATGGTGTTCTTCTCGCCCTTCTTGACGTCCTTGCGATTCCACTGTCCGATGCAGGGTCCGCAGGCGTTAGCGAGGACCATGCCGCCGATGGCTGACAGCGTCTGCGCCTGGCCGTCACGCGTGATGGTTGCACGCACCTGCTCCGACCCGGGGGTGATGGTGAAGGAGCTCTTGGCCTTGATGCCATGGTCCAGAGCTTGCTGAAACAATAAAAGGAATGGTCATCCAAAATACGCTTACCGAAAACGGAAAAAGTGTTTCTCATCGATAAATCGTTTAATTTCCCCTTTCCCAAAATTCTCTATCGCTTATCCCACCTGCGCAATACTAGCCGAGCGTTCCATGTCCTCGTAGCTGGAGTTGGTGCAGCTACCAATCAGTCCGACTTTGATTTCCAGCGGCCAGCCGTTCTTCTTGGCTGTCTCACCCAAGTCGGACACGCGGGTCATCAAGTCGGGCGTGTAAGGTCCGTTGATGAGCGGTTCCAGCTTGTTCAGGTCAATCTCAATCAGCTGGTCGTACTGGCATCCCTGGTCCGGAGTCAGCAGCTGCTCGCGGTAATGCGCCGCAGCATCACCAATCTCCTTCCGGTTGGTGGCGTTCAGGTATCGTCTCATCCGCTCGTTGAAGGGGAAGATGGAGGTGGTAGCCCCGATTTCGGCACCCATGTTGCAGATGGTGCCCATGCCGGTGCAGGAGATGGACTCGGTACCGGGGCCATGGTACTCCATGATAGCGCCAGTGCCACCCTTGACGGTCAGCAGGCCAGCGACTTTGAGGATGACGTCCTTAGCGCTGGTCCAACCGCTCATTTCACCCGTTAATTTCACACCGATAACCTTAAAAAAGATTATTGATTGAGCACAGTCTCTGTCTGTCTGTCTGTCTGTCTGTCTGTCTGTCTGTCTGTCTGTCTGTCTGCCTGCCTGCCTGCCTGCCTGCCTGCCTGCCTTTCTGACTGTCTATATTACCTTCGGGCACTTAAGCTCCCAAGGCAAGCCAGCCATGACGTCGACCGCGTCGGCACCTCCAACACCGATGCACAGACCGCCCAAGCCACCGCCGTTAGGGGTGTGGCTGTCAGTGCCGATCAGCAGGAGGCCGGGAAACGCATAGTTCTCCAGGACAATCTGATGGATGATGCCGCTGCCTGGCTTCCAGAAGCCGACTCCGTACTTGGCACTGGCCGTCGCCAAGAAGTCGTATACTTCCTTGTTGATATCCTGAAATGCAGTTAAAAACACAGCTTGGTAGGTAGTTGCAGCAAGATTCGGGATCAACTGGTTTGATGCGTTTGATCTTTACCTTAGCACGAGCAAGATCGTCCTTCCCTCCGGTCTGAGCTTCAATCAAATGGTCACAGTGGATGGTACTCGGAACGGCAACCTGTTTAAATAAAAGACAGACTGTGAGATCTACACATCCACCAGAAATGAACCATGCTGATGGAATGAGGTCGGTTCGGTTCGGTTCGGTTCGGTTCTTTACCTGCTCAATTCCGGACGAGATGAACTGCAACATGGCCATCTACAAGGCGAAAAATGAACGATTTAATCTAACCAGCAAGTGAAGTAACAGCCAAATTTAAGATCCAATCAAGCAAATGGTCTACAGATTGAGTAGACTGCAATTGAAGTTAAATGATGAACTGAGAAAGCAAGCAAAGAAAAAGCTAATCAACCATTACGACCTAATCAGCCAATCAAGTACAGACCTGGGCAGTTAATCAGCCAATCAAGTACAGACCTGAGCAGT